>JAAGNO010010247.1:0-31697 GCA_033439905.1 Ceryle rudis
TTGGTCTGCTCACCAGCCCTTGGTAGTGACTCTAACCATGGGGTGTTGTCACTGCCAGCAGCAGACACTGCCTGGGAGAACAGGCTGCTGACTTCAGACAGTGCAGGGAGTTAGAAGAACTGAGCTGAGAAGTAAAACCACTGAACAGAATTAGTTCTGTTTTCACTCAAACCAGGACAGGCAGGTAGGGCTGAGATGCCTCCTGCAGCTACATGGGAAGAGCCTTGGCCTCACCTCAACAGGAATAAAGAACTCGCTCAGCCCTGGACATGGCAGGGACCTGTGGTGCGGTGTTTGGAGTGCAGGACCACTGCAGAGTGAGGGCATCAGCAACCATGGGTGGCAGACCAGCAAGGCTGGACCAAGGCAGTGCAGGATCAAATGTGCCTCTGTTGGGCAAAGGATAACAGGTCACAGCATCTCCCCGGCAAGAGTCCTCAGAGATGCTGATGCTGTTCCTTAGGGAGCAAGAACCCTTCGGGCCTGTCACTGGACTCCACAAGATGAGGGTCCTTCTGTTTGAGTGGGATGTATGCTTGCACCACTGCGTGCTAGCTCTTCCTTCTTGTGAAGAATAAGAAACCCAGGAGGGCAGGGGATGACACGCAGTGGTGGTAGATGACTATTGAATGTGTTTCTGTCTGGTGCTGTAGTTGCAGCCTCTATTCTGGACATGTCATATGTTGTGGCTACCTGAACTCCTTCAGTTTCTCACCTTTTTTCCTCCCATCTCTCCTGGACAGCTTTGCACCTTCTGGCGCATGGAGGTTCTAGTCATGCTCTTCTGCTGCTTCTCCTCAATCAGCTGATAACCACCTATTCCTTAGCATTCTCTACACTGCCAAAAGCACGTGATGTTTTTTGGCGAAACTCTTCTGGTGATAAATGTAATCCAAAGGGCGGCCAGAAGAAGCTGTCACAAGTTCCTGTTGGCTGTCACGTGGGTTGTGTTTAGCAGGTACAGCGAGTGCCCAGAGTGTGTGTGGTTTCCTTCAGTGTCTCCCTGCAGCTCTGCTGACGCAGTCATCTCTCAAAAAACCCTTCCTGTTTGCTAAGATTTTCTCTTCTAGGAAAAGTTCCTTTACTGTGATGATTACTTTGGGTTTATTTATTTGTCTATTTCTTACGGCTTTATAAATAAGAAAAGAGTTGCGAAGAGAAGAGTTGAGCTCCAAGAGGGAACTTAAACATCTACCATCTAAACATAGTGTCTGAGAGTTACATCTCTTGAAAGGGAGGTCTAGCAAGACCTTCCAACCAGAAGCTGCCTGGAGACTGTCAGTAGAAGACACTGTATGGGTCTATCTGAAATTCTCCTGAGCCCTGGAGCAGATCTAAGGCTTCAGGCAGATGCTCATCCCTCCTGGATTTAGACCCATCGTGTAAGGGTGGGCACACACAGCACTCGGGAGCAGCACTGCTTTCATCAGGGTAGGTACTGACTTTGCTGTTGTAGTCTCTTGGTGAGCCCAGGTCTGCATCAAGTAGCAGACTTGCTTTCAATTTGTCCTCTCAGGCCAGGGAAACCCACCTCTTGGGATTGTGAAAGCAAGGAGGGGAAGGGCATGTGGGCTGTGGGCTAAGGGGTTGAGAGAGGGCGTCTGTGGTTTTGGGTCCTGACTCCAAGGTCTGCTTTTATTCCTTTTGCGTTGTGTTTCCCAGGAAAAGACGTGATGATGTTTGTGTTCAGGCCACGTCAGGAGGGCAGTTGACTGATTCGCTCTAGTGCTGTCTTGTCTCATTGTTGTATCAGTGAAGTTATTTTCACAGAATTCATCTGAAGGAGGAAATGATCCTGAAAGCTTCTGGTCCAAATAAGAGTTTCCTGCTCCTTTCCCAAACTGAGCCACTACCTGAGGCTCCCAGGGGCTAGAGGGGCCCTGTCATGGTCAGTGGTAAGTCCCTGGGGACAGCAGGAGAAATATTAGTTGGTACTTACAGCAGACTGCTGTCCTGGTGCAGCAGCGTGAGCAGGGCTGACATCCTGGACCCATGTGCCCTGCATTTGAGCATCTCGTCACTAGATGATGGTGCAATGCTCAACAATTGTACTGCCCTTTTATACACGTTATTAAAAGTTCTCTTTTCACTGTAGACTGCCCAGTATTTCACCTCTTCCATGGTCTTGCTGGAGAGAAGTTGCCTGTGTAAGACTACCCAGCGTCAGATTGCTTCTGAGCTCCAGAAATGCTGAGCGTCAGACTATGGACAGGACTCTGGAGTTGTGCCAACAACAAGTACAGTAGTGCCCAGGTCTGGGATCCTGGGGTGAGAAGGGTTGCAAGAACATGAAGGGTAGGTAACTACCAACACGGTCAGGACCCAGGGAAGGTGGGCTTGTTTACTCTGGTCAAGAGGAGGATGAGGGGAATCTAGCAACCTCCTACACCCACTGGAAAAGCAGTTACAGATCTGGTGGAGTCACACCCTTCTCATCAGTGGCAGATAATAAATAAAGGGGCAGTGGCCACACAATGCAGCTTGCAAGGTTCAAATCAGATATTGGGAAACCCTCTCTCCCATGGGGATGGTGCAGCCCTGGGAAAGGTTGCCCAGCGAGGTCAGGGAATCGCCCTTCTGGGTGGTTTTTGAGGTTCAGTTCAACAAAGCTACAGTAAACCTGACCTACTGTTAACAATGGCTGTGCTGCAAGGAGGTTTGGACTAGAGACCTCCAAAGGTCCCTTCCAACAAGCATTTGGTCACTGTTCATTCTGGTAAGACCGCCAGCATTCTGCCAGAGTGTTCAGGGAGAATTTCTGGATCTGGCAGAAATATCTGGCAGTGTTTGTTTGATACAGTGCCCCAGATCTAGATGGAAGTTGTCTGCTCCAGCATACTAGGGTAGTGTGATCTCCGTATGAAGAATATCAGTTTGGGAAGGGGGGTTAGATGCGGATGCGCCCTGACCAGGAGGTGGGTGCTGTTCTAGCAGCCTGAGGTGGTTGGAATTTTGTTCGAACCAACTCTGAATTTTGGAACAGAAGCAACGCAAAGTTTGCCGTGACAGCAGAAGGAAGGTGTTTTGTGGTGTGTGCACAGTGCTGTGTGCAGGAGACCCTGGAAAGGGAGGTGAGGTAACATGGAGCTACCTTTAATATCTTTTGTGGTCTACTGTGAGTCTCCAGGAGAAGGCCTTCTTCCACACTTGCCATCTAGCAAGCTTTTCTGGAAGTGATGAAGCTTGATTCCCTGTGGCTTTGTGTTGTCTAGTTGGTCCGTCTCCCCTTCGTGTCCATACTTGGTTCCTCCGCATCCCAGCAAAAGGTAAACTTCTCACCGTGGCCCAGATGCCCCCATTCACAGAATTTACAGGACCTTCATTTCCTCATAGGTTTTTCTTCCTTGGTCCTTTGTTAAAATTAGCTAGAGAAGGTAAACATTACTCAGGGAGGACTTAGAGGTTGAGAAGACCGAGGCTTGCGGCGGGCTTGTTTCCTTAGGGGAGGTGAGGAGAGGAAAAAAGAGAGTCCAGGGAACCCATCAGTTTACCCCTGTCCTCTTATCTGCAAATCTTGAACTTAATCATCACAAATATGTCATCATTGCTGAAGTCATAATTAAGCTCAGCGTTTTGCTGTCAGCATAATTGCATGAACCATCCTCTTTCTTCCTATGTCTCAAAATACAGTCTGCTTTATACACTCTCTGCCAAGTTATTCAACTTTAATGCAGTTGGAAGCACGTTTTTAAAAAGCACCTCGAACACAGTAAATGTGCCGAGTTCCCAGGGCCTGCCTTGTTTTTGTGTATGAATGAGATCAACCGAACAAGCCAAGCGTGAAGATGTCGTGCAGTTGAGCCCTGCTGAGCAGCTGTGTACTCGGTGGCACTGAGCCGGCTCCATATCCCCTGGCTCTACTGCAAACAGCTGGTGACACTCCAACTTTTCCAGGAAGACTTGTAAAATTTTCATATTTCTTTCTTAAAATCCAGGTTGCCAGAAGAGGCTTGTCCTCTAGTGAATCACATTCCTTCAGCCAAAATGTTTTCAAAGAAGAGCTTTGTCTTTGGGGAGTTGGAAAGAAAAGGAACGTGGCCCTGCAGGGTGCTGCTGAGGATGTCCAGGGGGGTGGCGTGAGGGGCACCCCCAGGAGAGCCCTCTTGCCCCTTGTCTGCTCTTGAGCTGTTCTGGGATGTGATTTGTCTGGACAGACAGACAACTCCCTTTGCCAGGAGAAGCTGTTGCTCAGCAGGGGCCTTTTCTGGCAAATGCTATACAGTTCTAATTAGCCTTTGGTTGGCCTCCAGCATTTGTTTGTTTGTTTGTTTTTCTTGCTCTGAGTCATTTTGTAAGACAGGAGCAGTTCATCCAGCCAGCATCCTGAGCTGCTTGTTTCAGACGTGATATTGCTGATATGACAATCACATAAAGAGGGATAATTCTCATCTTCCTCGCTAATGCCTGTCCCCTTTTGAAATCCTTAGGGAAGAAAGCTGGGTTTGTAACACGTCTCCCCCTGCTTCTCCCTTTACCTCGGTCATTGGTGTATGAAACACACGTTGGAGCTGAGATGCAGAGAGAAAAATCCCCTGGTCTGTGGTTTCTTCCCATCTGCCAGGACTGTGGAGAGTAGGGCCGTGCTGCTCTTCTGTCTACTGGACCTCGGACACCGCAGGAATGATGGTGGCCAGAGACCTGGGGGAAGTGTTTCTGGAAGGGAGTTGTGCACACCGCTGGGTCCTTGGGGTGGGGGCGAGAGTGATCTCTTGCAGCTTACATCCTTGAGATAGCCAGGGGCCACTGTGCATGCTGTTTCCAAAAGGACTGGTAGTCTAAACCTGCACTTTCTGCAACATGCAAGGAGGTGAGGCTTGGAGGAGCAGGCAGCACAGGCTTGCTGCTGGCTGGTCTGGTTTGCTATAGTCAGTTCTCCAGCATGCTGGCTCACTTTGCGACACAGGATTGGGAGGATTTGTGTTGTCTGCTCATGAGCTCTCACAAATTGCATTTGTTGCTGTAGGAGATGCCAGGAAGAAAAGCGAAGCAGAGGTAACCTGTCCCTTCCAGAGATACGCAGCAGATCATAACATCGGACTACATCCCTGGATGGTGGGCCACTTGTGAGCCATGTGTTTCTGTCAGCTGTACTCTGCATCTTATGGGAACTCTCTGGAGATTGCATCAAGTAGGTGAACTTTACAAGTGTGATGTGAATTCACTGCTGACAATCCGATTGAGTGACCTTTTGCTTGCAAGTGCACTGATGATACTTGTGAAACCGTATCCTTTATCAAGGCTTTCTTACTGCTGGATTGATGTGTTAGAGCACTAAAATTGGATGTCTCGTCTTCTGTCTCGTGTCAGCCGTGGCTTTTGTTGGATGATTTGTCAGCTGCTGTCTGACATCCGTCCTGCCATTCCTTCCCTGCTTCCAAGAGAGCCATTGCATTACAGTGGCAGTCACACCTCTGTGTGTATGTGATGCCTTTGATAAATTCCAGTCTGGCTCAAGCAGGAGGTATGGTCCTGAGATAGCCCTTTTGAAGGTCTACTGTGATCTCTCTCACTGCCAGCTTGCCTGGGGGTATGTTCTGTATTAATGCTCCTTGATCTGTCTGCTGGTTTTGACACTGTCAACCGGGATGTCCTTGTGGAATGCCCTGAGCAGATGGTGCATCTGGCTGGGGCTGCTTCAGGTTGATTCAGATCATATCATGGGGAGAGCTGCTCATTTACACATTCCATTCCTTCCAGCAGGTTTCTGCTGCATGGCTGTCTGGGGGGACCCACCCATTTTAGTGCCTATTGATCTATTTTGGCTAAGCTGATTAAGCATACACTTGCTTCTGGCTGCCTTCAGGCACTCCCCACACTCCCTGCGCCTTTCCCCGGTCCATCACTCCAGCAAAGTGGGGGCACATCTGCAGCTTTTTTGAGAGTCTGTCAGTGCTAGTCACGTTGGTCTTGCTGGGTTGATGTCCTAAGAGATCCAAACAATGGAAGGGTCTTAGGAAGGGAAGGGTCTTAGTGTCTTCCCTGTCCACATCGTTCCAGATGTGTACACCTGGCTACTAATATCTCTGCTGCTATCTCTGCCACAGTGCCAGATCTGAGTGGTGCTGTCAGCTGGTGACTGATTTGCTACGCCAGGCCCTGCCTCTGCTGTTGAAGGTCCTCAAGGGATGTTAGCCCCTAGGATCACTGCCCAGTAGAGATGTGCCAGCAGTCCCAGATACTCAGGCTGTATGACTGCGCACTTGTCACCTGCTTGTTTGTATAGCGTGGGGGAATTTTTATCTCTCTGTACTATTTGGGTGCTGTTCTCTGTTCCCTGTATGCTTCAGTGATGTAACATTATGAGGATTGATAGACCAGTATGTGCCTTTGGGCTTTAGATGTGTGTAAGAGCTGTGTCCCTTTTCTTAGTACAGCAAACAAAAGTTGCTTGGGCTTGAGTAGGCCTATTTTATATATAGGATGTTTGTTCTTAGGTTTGCAAATACTGCCATCTAAATACTCCCATAGACAAAGCTCCACAACTCACCTTCTTTGCAACCAACACTCCACTCAGGGATTTCAGCAGACGAGCCAGACGTTAACAGGAATGTAATGGTTTGGTATATTCTTACCATCTCCAGTACTGGAGCTGAAAATCCACTTTCTCCCCAAAGGTGATGACAAAACGCTGCCAGTTATCACACCTTGTGTCCACACTACACAAACCCTCATGACTCAGAGCAGTGATTATAGGACGGAACTCCAGAGGTTTCTTCTTTATGGGCTACATACACATTGTACCTGAACTTTATCATGAGTGAGGTGATCCTAGCCTACCTATCATCGCGTTCCTTGCCTGGAATTCACCATGCGAGCAATAGCGGTGTAGTAAAAGCCAACAGATGAGCTGGTTGCTTGGCTTTGAAGTGAGAGCGTTTGGCACTTTGCCACCCTTCTGTTGGGACTCCACTGTGCACCCGCCTGAGCCATGGGGCGGGCAGGTGGGTTTGGAAGCTGCACAGCCCCTGCTCTCCAGGGATGTAGTAGTAGGTGGCTGGGTGGAAGTAAAGAGACCCTGTTTGCATCCCCATTGCAGGAGATGCTGCAGCAGGAGCTCAGCCCCTCTCAGACAGCAGAGAAGCCCATGGCATCCTGAAGCAGGCTGATGGATGCTCGGTATTTTCACCCTTCATGGAACCACTTCACTGAGGTTTTTTCATTGCAGTTCATGCCATTTTTTCTTGGTGCCATCTGTCTCCTGAAACCACACCAGAATCAGCAGGTCCTCTTGAAATCTTCATGCATCAGCTCTGGCTTTAAATTAGCCATCATGCCATGGAAATCTGGGCAGTGTCTGTCATGCCTCCCAGGGGGAAGAATTTTGGCAGTTTTTCTTCTGAATCTTCTTTTACCTGGATTTTCACTGAGTCTACCTTCACTAAATATAGCAGGGCTTTGCTGTGGGCCATAATCTGGCAGAATCCAGCCTGCTCAGAGCAAACCTGGCCAATTCTCTCTATTGCTCTTCATTTCCTTAAAGATAGCTATGCTGCATAAAAGCCAGTCCCGTGATGGTCTGAAGCCAGGAAAGGATCTGGAGCTTGGCACGTTTGCTTTTCATGCTTGATACAGGGTGCAAAGGAGGATAGGGGAGAAACGGATCATTTAAGCAGCAATTAAAAATACCCAGGGGAAAGTTTGTGAGAGTTTGTTTGGGGTTATGTGAGATAACCTCTCGCTGGCACTTTTGAGAACAACAGGGCAAAGTACTCCCTGCCTCATGCACACTGGTGCAGAAGCGAGGGCAAGGGGCAGTGCCAGGGAGGTAGGAAGAGGGCTGCAGATGCAGATGAGCAAAGAGAAAATGAGTTACTACAGCAGCATGACAGAGGAAACCATTAACAGAGCTGAGTGCAGGGCCCAGCTGTCCTGTGTGGTGGTGTGGAGCTGCCTGTTCTCCCTCAGGACACCGATGGGTTGCTCTCTTCTGGAATGATGGTGTTTCTCTGTTCTCCAGATCATAAACCAAAATGGCAGCTGCACGCAATCCCCTCCACCCAGCCCACAGCAGCCAGCTCCTGCTCTGTACAGAGATACCAGCCAGGGCCAGGTATGCCTGCACTGCCTCAGAGAAGCTCTCCTGGGCTGAAATTGGGCTTTGCTCAGCTTTTAGAGGCATTGGTTGCTCTTGCAATCGGTACTTGCAGCTAAGCTGTCAGCTGCAGGTTTGTTTCCTAGAACTTGTTTGAAGCGTGATTTCAGGGTGTCACTAGAGTTGTGCAAATAGCACACTGACTTGAAGGGAAGCAGTAAGAGATGCAGCTTTCAGAGAAGAAAATATCCGTGAGCATCAGTGATTTTGGTAGCTGCCTCCCAGAGAACCTGCTAAAACCCCTTGTGCTTGTGCCCTTCCTTTTCAGAGCCCAGCGATTGCATTGAGTGCTTTCCCTCGCTGGTGAGAAATTCTGGGTTATCCTATATGGAGTGTATTTACCTTCCAAGCAGTCTGGGATGCAGGAGGCATGCAGCAGCTGTTGTACTGCGGTGTTGTACAAACATAAGGCAGGTGTTGGCTGGCATCCCATCTCTTGCATGTCGAGTGTAATTGCAGGAGCTGCCACGTCTCCGCCAGCTGGGCAAGCCCCCGCTGTATTCTCGTTGGATGTTGTATTCCCGTAAATATAGATTGTCATGCTGCACTGAAATGCTCTCCCCATCAGGATGTTTGCCACCAGTTACCACTGTGGGTGAGCTGATGAGCCGCTCACTACACCCTGGTCTCAGATACCAGCAGGGAGGTGTTGCAAACCCTGCGCACGCCAAGGTTTATTAGTGGGACATCCATGCGGGCACATGGAGCTGGACTGTAGGGCTTTGCAGACTGGTTTACCCCTCTGATCCCAATTTGGTCAGTACCTTGGCAGGCTCTGGCTGCCTCTGCAATATCTGACCCCTGTGCTCTGGGGTTGCTCAGAACACGTTGCTCCTGAGTGGAGCACAGTGTGTAAAGGAAAGTCTGTGCTGATGGCAGTTCTTCCCATGCTTGTTTTTTCTCACAAGTGTGATGTACATGTATTATTTTTGGTATCCCAAAGCAGGTTTGGTGGTCAGCCATGCCAAAATTACATGCAAAAGGTGGTCTTTCAAAGAGACCAGCGTGGAGTTTCTCCCCTGGCCTGCCTGTGCTACATCTCCTCAAGAAGATACCTCACCTCCATTTTTTTGCAAATCTGTGTTCCTGTAACACAAATAAAGAAACCACCCAGGAAGCAAGTAAGGAATCCCCGTGGGATGAGTTGTTATAGCCAGCTGGAAAATCATGGATCTCATAAAGGGGTTGGTTGTACAGGTCAGAATCCCAAATTCCTCTGGACTAGAGAAGGGCTGAGGTGCCAAAACAGCTTTTCCCCCCCATGAATAGGCACTGCTGATGTCAGCTGAGAAGAGCTTGCAGTGCCCAGGCAGACAGGGTGAGACAGGCTCCTGTCTAGGGGCAGATCTGCAAAGGAAGATAACATGGTGGGAGCACAAGGTGTGGTAAAATTGCTGGAGAAAATGGTCCCTGGGAGTCAAAACGGGAGTTCCTGGATGCTGCAGGCATCAAAGCAGCCCCCCCGAGTACAGGTGGGAGCCTGAGCGGGCCCCCACGCTGCAGCCAGACTCCACATGCCTCTGGTTTTCTTACTCATGCTGTAATCTTATTATTCCCTTGGGGAAACTCATAAAAGTAATTGTAAAAGTTTTGGCAAGGTGGTGGGAGGAGAGGGGAAGCATGGGGGAGATGTCTGCCCCAGGTGCCTTGTCAATGCTGCAGCTGCCCCAGGCAGAGCTCACCCCTTCCCATTGACACCTCGTGTCTGCACTCACCTATCTACTCTCAGCTGTGTTGGCTGATCAGGAAATCTCCCCTGGAGAGAGTGGTGACCATGGAAACACAATATAGGCCCTCACCACATCAGGTGCCCTCACTGATGGGCTGCTAGAGGTGAAGGGACACCTCTGAAGAGATGCTGCTGTAGAGACCAACGCTGTGGCTGCATCATCCTTAGATGAGGATACAACCCAGAGGCAAGCTCTTCTGGAGAACCTCTCTTTTTCTTTGAGACTGCACCATCACTTGGTAAATGAGATCAGGGCAAATACTTTTTTATATCCCCCTGACAAGAGCTCTGAGCTGGTGGGTATTTGATATGTCGGAGTGATTGGTCTCACAGCTCTGTGCCTGCCGTGGCAATGGGCAGCTAAGCCAGGACACTTAGCATCAGGAAATGCCTCATAACACAGCAGTCTTTGAAGGCAAATGTGACCCTTTGATTGGCAGCCCTAAATCTGACTGGACTTAAAATAGGAACCTTCACGCTAGCTCTCAGAAATTCGAGTCTCCATAATCTTCTGTTTCTTGTCTCTGCTTAATTCTGATTTCGATATACAGGGATTATAATTAGGAAATCTGCAAATGGAAACCAATAAAAAAAAAGAAAAGTAAGGGTGGTGATGGTGTGCTGTGGGGTAACAGCTCTGTGCTTCCCCTGTGCTCGCCCTGGGCCATCAGGGATGGGATGCTGTGCTAGGTGGGCTTCTGCTCTCATCTGAAGTGATTTTCCTGTATCCTAACAGGTATTTCGAGCAATGGTGCAAACAGGAAATTCCTGTCTCTAACCTGGCTGTTAGACACCAGGCACTCCTGCGTACATACACCCCGCAACTTGGAGGGTCTCCAGGCCAGAGGCCAAATACCTCAGTCCCAGAGTAACAGTGGCCAAAGCTTCGTGCTATAAGAGCTCTCCTCCGCTTCTCTGTCGTCTTCTATTTCCACCTGCCTGCTGTATTTTTGATCACTTACCTCAGGCAAAGCACCTTCTGCATCTGTATTTCACCGCAGCGGTGGGAGTTTTTCACTGGCCATTGCAGTAGTCCTTTGTAGCTGCTTTGCAGAGGAACCCTGGATCAAACACCCTCGCGCCGTCGGGTCTGGTCAGTGCAGGACACTGGTGGTAAAGATTTGTTTCTTTGTCTGACTGCAAAATCCGTACCTGTTATACCAGCATGAAACTGCTAGATAAAGGAAGCTGATTTTGTTTGTCTGATTTGTTGATCCCACTGGTGGATTTTGCTGTGGTGGGGAGTTTTGCCAGTAGAGCTGTACCAGCAAGACTGGTTAAAATGCAGGTGAGAGTAGCTGGATGCATATCAATTGATTGGCCGCCCATATACTGTATCTCCCTGTTCAGTCGCTGCTGGCTCAGTGATGTGAGGAGCGATGGTGCCAGTATTAGGTGCACGGTGGGTAAGGCACGGCCAAGCCCTGCTCGTATCTGGAAGCTGAAATGCCTGGTGGGCTTCCCAACACTGGGAGCAGAGCATTTGTCACACAGCTCACTGTATGTGCATGTGTGGGGCCACACTCGTGTGCCCATGCCCCATCGTACCTTGAAGTTGAGGGTTTCTCTTGAGAGTACCTCAGAGCTAGATATTTCAGCACTCGAAGCCTCAGCTGAGCTCACTGTAAAACCCAGGTCCTCAAGCATGCAGGGAGCCCTCAGACAGTGTTGTGCTGTGGCCTCTCACCGTCATGTCCTGGAGGTCTCCATGGGCTGTCTGCAGGCACGAAGAGGGGTTGGAACTAGATGATCTTTAAAGTCCTTTCCAACCCTTTTGGCTGATGGTTTTTGCCACCTTGACTTGCATTCAAAAACTTGGGAGTCATCTGCTGGGGAGCTGCCAGTCGCATGCTGCTTCTGTTTGGGTCTGGGTCATGCACAGACATGCAGGGGAAAGCATTCCTCCCTCTGCCTCCTTATCTCCCCTGGAGGAATGCAACATCTCCTTCATTTAATGTATACACACCATTCTCTGTCGCTGGGAATGGCTAGGGCAAACCCAACCTTTGAAATTACTTGGTTTTGGAACTGGGGAAGGGGTGATGCTAAAGAGGAGATGATGGTTTTGAGAGTGCTGGAAAAGGAGAGGAACATGGGCGTAATTAGCATTTTTATTCTTCTTTTTCCTGAAAAGGGTGGTCCTCCTGCTCCACGCTTCCCAAGTGTCCACAGAAAACATGCTGTGTAATCTTGAAGCCATTTCATCCTGCCTGTGAGCGCAGTAAATTTTTGGAAACACCGAACAAAATCTGCCCTGTCTTTGCAATTGTGCCAGGTTAGCTGGCTGTGCTGTAAGTGAGGAGCCCACCAGGAGCTGATCTCTGACTCCTTTGGAATGCTTGGGAAGCCAGGACCCACCAAAAAGTGCCATGGTAGGACTGTGATGGTGGTGTGCACAGGGCGATTTGCTGCTCGCTTTGTGTTCCATTTATTTCTTGGTCTGTGGTTGTTTCTCTCTGCTCTGTTGCTGCGGGTTTCACCCCTGCTTTGGGTTGGTTCTCCTGCCCTCACTGTTGTTGACCTTATTGTGGAAAAAAATATATATATAGGGAGGCTCTTAGAGAAGCATTTATTTTGTGTACTGGCTTCAATCTCCTCATGTTTGTCTGCCTCCTGATCTTCCTGCCTCCCAGGGAGTCCATCAGGTATTTCTTTATGTGCATGTATATATGTGTGTACAAACCTACACGCACACACCCCCATACATATACACGCATATATACGTATATGGCGGGCGAACTCTGAGGCAGCCAGAATCTGATCCTCCTCAGCCCTTTGCCTCTCTCTGAAGAGTCAACAAGGCTGAAAAGAGTGTTTTTGAAGCTATGAAAGCATGACTGGGACGAGGCCATCTCACCTTTGAGGAGGTAGGTATTGTCCACCTCACAGTGGTTCACGTGCCAGCTGTGGAAGGACTCGGGACCTCTGACTGGGGATGGCAGAGATATGTAGGTACTGGAGTGAACCTGCTTGTGTTCTAAAAAATGTAGCTTGTGTACTTCCCCTCCTGGTTGTTCATTTTTCTCTCTGCATTTCCTCTTTGACTTAGGAAAGTCACTAAGATCGGTGTTCCCCATTTCAGGCAGAATCCTACATACACGGAGAGTTCTGTCCTCTCAAGCTGGCAGCAGTTGGTCTGTCTAAGGGAAAACCTCAGAGCTGCATTTGCTCTTGTGCCATGAAGGATTTCCTGATGACTCCCTGCACTCTCCCAGGATATACCCCAGCCATGGTTGCGGAGGTATGCGGTGTGGAGCAGAAACCCCTGCTTGCCATGAGACCCCGTCTGGCTGAGGACAGGTAGGTGCTACCCAAAAGCATCTCAAGACTGTTAGCCCACTGGTCCTTGAGGTAGAGGGGTGTGCCCTTGGCTGGCAGATCCCTTCCCGCTCAGACTTGCTTCCCGATCCGCAGGAAGACTGCAGGCTGGCTTTCTACATACAGCTGGAGCAGCGCCGGCCCTGCTGTTTAGGGAAGGAGAACTGTCTGCATGCTGGGTGAGGCCTCTCTGATCTGCGTGCCAGGAGCTGGATATAGACACAGACGGCTGGATGAAAGGTGAAAGGTGTGTAAAGTCCCCCCCGAGGGTCTAGGATTAAAGCTACGAAAGCAAAAGTTTGTGGAAACACTTTAGGCTTCATCTAGGGTAGCCATATTTCTCTCCAAAACCAGTGGGAGTTGAGAGATCATAGGACCCAGATCTACTGACATTTCATTTTGGAGCAGTCGTGTGGCTTTAAAACAAATTTCCTACTTGTCCTCACTCTCTGCACACTGTCAGTTGGCAGTGCAGTTTTTGTGTGCACAAACTGGGTTCATTTTTCATGGAAACTAAATCAGAAGTTCTGCTCTGAGGTTGCGCCAGATGTCCTCCAACAGCGGAGGAGGATGCGGTGGTCGGAAGCAGCAGCTGGCCCTCTGGATAGCTGTGAATCATGTGCATGTCCAGGAGTTTGGTCTGACTAAGTCTAGTTAGAAGTAACATCCTTGAGCAGCATATGTGGTACATGTAGAAGCTTCAAAACCAACCGCTTCAGCCAACCAGTCTCCTCTATCACGTGCAATTATTTGCTGATGCAGACACTGCCATTCAGCTTATGTGGCCTTGAACCCTCGGTGTGTAATGGCTTCAAGTGAGTGTTGAAGTTTAGCTCTCCAGGGACTATAGGTCATCATGCTTGTGTCCCACAACTACAACTGCAGTACGGCCTGCACTAAAGTGTTTGCAAGCTCCACTCTACTGGGGCAAAGGCTGAGTATTCCCCTGGTGTGGTAGGGTCAGCAGGGGCCATCAGGAGGAACAGAAGCTGCTGTTTTATCCATTAGATGTTTCAGGGAATGGCCAGAATGGATTTCTTCCTCCACCTCTGCTGAGATGTCCCATCAGGACAGATGCTGGGATTTCACTGGGGTTGCTGTGGTCTAGAAAGTAATTGCAGCCAACCTGAGATCCTTGGGAAGCCCCCTGCCACCCTCTCCTTTTGCAAAAGCACCTCCACTCGAGGAGAACAGGGTATGGAAGGCGGTGTTACGGGGAGATGAGGTACACCGTCCTGCCTCTCTGCCCACAGTACAGCTGGCTGATGTGCTCAGCTGCCAAGCACTGTGCTTGCTGGGCTGAGCGACCTGCCCAGGAGCTTCACTGTCCCAAGGAATAGCCCCAGGAGCACCTCCAAGCTCACCAGCTTTGGGCTCTTTCCTTCAGCTACCACTGACCTCGACATAGCAGCGTAACCAGCCGATGGTCCTTCCAAAAGGAACAGCTGGAACAGACAACATCGCTTTTCAGGCTTTGTGCTGAGGCCTCCCTGCTCCCTCTTGCCCAGCTGCAGGTATCACCTCAAACCCCACACTTCCCAAAGGAATCACTGGTGCCTGGAGTGACCAGGCACCACCTCCAGCAGGAAGGGGGCAGAGATGCTGAACAGAGCCTGCTACTCTGATATGGCCATCACCTCTCAGCCAGGATAAGGGAGCAAAGCTGCAAAAAGCTCCTTGAGAAAGAAACAGAGGGTCACTGCAAAACCGAGGCATATCCCAGACGCAAATTAACCTTCCCAAGCACTGCTTCACGCTTTCATGTTGCCTTTATGTCAGTTGTAGGAGGACAAGCAATACCTGATCTGTTGAGGGCTGTGCATTTCATCTGGCGGCGTGATTTCAGACAGGACTGATGCCGTGCATCACATGAGCCTGTCGGTTTCAATCAGGCAGCTAGATGTGGGATGACCGTACCATTGCCGGCACAAGGGCAGAATGGTAGGAGGGCGGCTGGGTGGCTCAGGATGGTGGGGAGCGTGGATCAGGCGAGGCTGAGAACAGTGAGCAGGCTGGGCTGGGCACTGCCCACGCTGTGGGGAAGGCTCTGGAGGTAGCAAGGATATGTTTGTATGGAGGGACTCTGAAAAGGCAGTGCTGGAGTTGGGATGGCAGTAGAGAAGTGATTCATATGACAGTTGGTGAGGGAGGTGCTTTTCAAGTCCTGCCTCATCACTTTAATCTGTTCAATCCCTGGCATCTTGCTAGTGCTTTTCATCTAGAGATCTCAGAGATGAATACAATCATCACCTCTAAGTAGGAGACTGGAAAAAAAACAGTTGTGGAGCAGGTGGAGGTGAGAATTGGACTCAGAATAAGGTCAGCTGATCTTGTGGGACCGTGCTTAACTGCTGTCCCACACTGTGGGGCTGTAGCTGCGTCTGGTCTGAAAAACCACAGGGCAATTGACACCAGGTCCAAAGCTGTGGCTGAGATAAGCTGTCCAGGTAGGCTCAGGCCTTTCCTCTAGTGTCTCAGGCCTCTGTTGGAAAGTGCTCTCTGCTCATGGGCTCTTGTGGATGAGGGAGGACAAAGCTTTGGACTGCTGCAGAGGTCTTTTAATAGGTGTGTGTTCGTGAATACAGTGTCAAACTATGGGAAATGACAGAAGGCATTGGTCTCCCTTTCCCCAGAGGATTTTGACAGCAGTGTCTCTGGTTTGGAGAACCTGTCTGTCCAGGTATTGCTTTCGTTGTGTTCAATGGTCTGGATGGTTCTTCTGTCACACCTATCAAAATAATATCTCAGCGCTTTTCAGGAGTGTATGAGGTGATGTGATTGCTATCCCATGTGGATAGCTTGTTCACAGCTGTTCCAGTGGGAAGAGTGCATATCTCAAAGTGCTTGGCTTTGTACTTTACTACTTGTGTAGGCTAACTAGGGTAGGGCAGGGGGCAGAGAGCTTTGAGGTTTGGGGTTGCTCCTGAACAGCTCTTCCCACAGTCCCCGAGGGACCCAGGCAAGTCCCAGCTCCTGAGCAGGTGTGCTCTGCCCTTGCTGTAGGAGCTCTGCTGTCCTGAGGAGCTCAGCCATGGCTCTCCTGGCTCACTTCACCATCCTCACCGACTTCTGCTCTGTGCATGGAACTGCTTTTTTTTTTTTTTTTTTCTCTTTTTCCCTTCTCAGTCCATAGGAGGTAAAAAGAAACAGCTTGAGATGTTTCAGTGGGAGATGAACAGTGGGAGATGGTGTGACCATGCAGAAAGGCTGCTGGTTGCTGGGGGAAAGCTAAACAGTTTGGTAAGCTCAGGTTTGCTTGTGGCTTGTGTTACAGAAGGTTACCATAATCCAAACTCCATACACTGGCAGTCTGGAACAGAACAGGTTCCACTGGCTGTTTCCACTAGCCTCCTCAGGAAAGAGACCCTGGAGAGGAGGCATCGTGCCCAGGTCTCCTCAAGGGTGTTTGCCATTTGGCAGAGGAGAAGGGACAGTTCTCCAGCCCCAAAGAAGAGCCCCTTTGAGCTGTTGCTAGCAGAGCAGATTTCTCTGTGGCAGCAGATGAGATTGATTGAAGAAGTCCATTTGCTTGGTGGTTTTAGCCATAGAAAACCTGACGGAAATGCTCTAACATGCTTTTTAGCTCCAAACGCGCAATAGGATTTGTGACGCCTAATGAAGGGACTGCAGGAGAGTCTCTCATAAGCAGTTTCCCAGGCTCTGGTAGGTCTGTGGTGATGCCTCGGGCAGCAAGCCTCATTGTCACCGGGGCTGCAATTTACAAATAAAATATCTCAGCAGAGCGGATCAGATCCAGGGCTGGCTTCAGCTTCTGCTGCATTGTTCATGAGTATGTGAAAGCTCTGAAAACTGTGACAGACTTTGAGTTAGATTGTCAACACAACGTTACTTCTCAGGAGACGAAATGCCAGTGAGTGCTTGCTAAAACAGGAATGTGTACACTGGAAGCTGTGAGATAATGGCATATCTAAAGGGAAGGTGAAGTCTTTAGTGTTCTGTTGTTGCTGGGTTTGTTTTTGCTTCCCTGTAAGAGGAGCACTTTGCTGGTGAGCTACGAGCACTCGCAGCCACGGCAGCGTGGTACAAATCACTTTGAAAACATTTTGCCCCGGAACTGCTTTTGCAACATTGCTTGCTTGCAAGTATGGGGGATTAGGAAACCCTCCACAGCTCCTGGAGGGGTCACGCCAGGAGCCCGGAGTCTCCCCTTTGCCAAAGAGAGCCCTTGATAAAGAGGTCAGCTGAAAACTTGTCTTGTGTTCCCTTTCTAAGCAGCGTGCCCAGTCCTCTTGAGTAATGATCTGCAGGGGCTCAGCACCACTCCTAAATCCTTAAAGCATTTTGGCCTGTGGGGGACTGTGGGACTGTGTGGGTCAGAAAGAGGTTGCTCCAGTGCCCTCAGGGTGGGAGAAGGAGTAAGGGAAAAGGCAGGGATGCTTGGAGGCCCATAGGGTTGTGTGTGTTTGCGAGAAGACAACACGTCAGGCTCATAAGTTCTCTTACATACTCATGAGCCTCTGTACTTTCCAAATGGGAAAGGATTTGGTGCTATTTTCTGAGAAATAAGTGGGAGTTTTCCTTCTGGTTTCTGTGAGATTTTGTCTGGGAGTGCTGATTATATAAAGGAAGCTGCAGTGCACATGCATATTTTGTCTACTTGGACTTACATTATTACACAAATCTGTAATTGCTTTGTGTTGAAGGCACGCGCAGGCCCTGAGCCTCGGGTCCGGCCTTCCCACATCCCTGTGTACATAGCAACTGGCCTCTGCTTTTTAATACTCCATTCACAAATATGCATCTGGAACAGACTTTAGGCAGCGGACAAAGCCCAGATCTGCACCAGGCCATCTCAGCCCTGCGTGTGCCGGGTGAGATGTCATGTGTCTTGTGATGATTTCTAGCAAACAGGTCTGTCTGGCCATGCCCATGATGAGGAATCTGGTCTGAGTGCTTGTCTTGGCCATTTCCAGTCTGCACATGAGGTGAGGACCTGGCTGTGCATCATCCCCATGGTCTGTGCCTTCAAACCCCGAGTGCCTTTGGCACGCAGTCCTAGGTGGGAATGGTGGCACAGTCTTGAAGGTGCTCCATCTGGCACCTGGAAACCATGAGACACAGCTGCTGGCACCTGCTGCAGATGTGAAAATAGCATCTGTATGGATCCTGCTGCTCTGTCCAGAGCATGTGAGATGGTGCAGCTTCAAACACTGACTTAGGGGGACAGCAGTATGTACTCTGCATTGGCCAGCTGGCTGGGGGAGCTTCTCTTTGCCTCCTTTTTCCTCAGAAGATGATGGTAGTTTTTCGGTTGTCAGTGAAGAGGTGCTTCTATCAAAGAGCGAAGTGTTATTGGTCTTGCGCAGTCCTGGTTTTGGTAAAGCTGGATGCGTTTGAAGTAAATACAGAGTTCCTTTGTCAAACATCAGCAATAGCTGAAATTTATGTATTAGAAGTGCTATGTTTAGTCTTCTGCCTTTCTGGAGAAATATTTTTTTTACTGAAAACTAGTGACTCGCAATGGATTCCTGCAGCATTAGTTGGATACGTGAGAGGGAGATCGTATGAAAGATCACCATTGGTTTGAAACAAAGGCAATGAAAAATGAGTGTCTTGTACCAAAACTGTTCCTGGAGATTGTCGGCCAAGTATTGCATCCTCACTTTTCTATTTTTAAAGCTCTCTTGCCAGCTGCGATACGATCCTTCCCTCCACACCCTCAACAAAGAAAAACAACAGAAACCTTTACTGATTAGTAACAGGAAATCATAAAACTCAATAATCACAGAGTCAAATGTGCAAAGTTAAACAAGCTGAGATGGTGAGAAATGCATGATTCCTGGTGATCTCTTTTCAGCAGGGTAACCAGTAGCTGATAATTCTAGTCACTGGGGACTTACAGCTTTTAGGGGGAAAGTGTGTTTTTAAGTCTATGCTGTCAAACTGTAGCAAAGTATTTTCACCACAGCCTCTCCCAGCATAACAATAAGGGGGCCACAAGTGTCGTGAGATGCATTACTGACACCAGCTAGAAGTAAATGAAAACTTCAGGCTCCATCTGCTCCTCTTGCCTGCCCCACTGGTGTACAGACACCAGCACTGGACAACAGATGTTCCTCTGGTGGGTGCAACCGTTGGGGGCTCTTGTGGGATGGGGGCTTTAGATAAACTCTGCAATATGCATGATAATAAACTAGGAAGGTCTTTAAAGTCTTTCCTCTTCCAGGACTTTGTGGTTTGCTTTGCCTGGCTGTTTTCCCCGCCTGTGAGTATTCTGTGCACTTTGCTGTGGCTCTTATGCTTGGGCTGGCTCCAGCTTCCACCCTCATCTGCATTTTTGTGGTGGGATAATTTGGATGCACTTTCTGTATCAGTGGTCACTCCAGACGTTCCCATCAGTAAAGGGAGAAGTCCTAATTTTCAGGCAGAGGGTGGAAACCGATACAATTTTATGTCTCTACTTGCCTTCTGACCCCACGGTTGAAGAAATGTCCTTTGCCTCCGTGCAGCCATGCGTAGGCCAGTTGTTTCTCCTACCACCCTTACGCCACTGCTCCTAATGCCTTTTCAAGAGGTCTGGATAAAAGGGAGAGCTTCACAGAAAAAAGTTGTTAAACCCAGAGGTGATGGTTTTCACTCCTTGGGTACATCATCAAATAGATCTCGCTGCATAATGAGCCCCTCTGAACTGCAAGTCCATTAATTAGTATGCACAGTGTTTGTTTAAGAGCTCCTTGCTCTTTTATTTTAACTGTGAGGAACTTTTAACTGCCTTTGAGATGAAAAACTGGGACCAAATGTTGCCCACAAGCCGAGCAGATTTGTCCCTGTGTCCTTGGTCCAATTTGCAGGGTATTTTACCTTCTGCCTTGTAGATTCTTTCTGCAGTTCCCTTATAATTAAAAGCTAAAGCATTAATCCAGGCTGATAAACCCAACTCCTGATTTCTTTCTTCACTTTCCAACTGTCACTGTGACCCAGGTGATTCCGTGTGTGGGTGGTGCACACTGTATTTTCCTACAAAGCATCAGGGGCAAACCCCAAACACCTCTTTCAACTGTGTTCAGGCAAAAAAAAAAAACATTTGTGAAAGAAGAAAACAAAAGCAGATGCCCAAGTACTGTTTATTCAGAGCAGACAGGACAAGGCTGGGAGAGAAATATCAGTCACCATTTTCCAAAAGTTTATTTAGAACTTTTAGTTACACAATTAAAATGACCCCTAAATATAACTATATGCAACATATATATACACACACACACACAGAGCTCACTCATTTAACAGTAATGTCAGGATACCCAGGTGGCTGGGAGCAGCACAGCCAGAGCGAGCAATCCAGAGAGCCCTTCTGAACAGCCTAAGAATTCCAAACCAGGGCGCTCTCTCTCTTTTTCTTTTTCTTTTTTTTTTTTCCCCCTAATCACTGCAGCATTTTTACAGGATTCAGAACTGGAATCTCCTACAGCTGCACAGGAATAATGATAATAAAAAGCAGAAGAGACTGGCCGTTGACCCCATTATCTAGTGAAATGATCTTAGTGGCTTACATGAGATCTGAGAGTTAAACTTGATGCCAGAGACATTTATTGCTTGTTGTCTTGCATTTTTATTAATAAGAAGTTATTATTTTAAGATTGTAAGACAAGAAAGCTATGCACTAAAGAGCAGGAGAGGATTCTATACAATAATTTAGATGTATTAAATAAATAAAAAAATAATAGCAGCCTTCTACAATGCAGGCTACACATAGGTTTACTTCGGCTTGAAGTACCCTGGTCTTTAGTACACCTACAGGAACAGACTTGCTCCACAAGTGTTTTAAAGAAACATATCTATAAGATACATACGTAAGAGTGTCTAAGGTTAGGATAAACATTTTAAAAGACTTTACCATGGTCTCCACATATCTAATGACCCCATTCTAGTGTTGTTATAGGAAAAGTTTGGCTGCAGGACCTGTCTGGGAGGCACAGCATCAACCTGGCTGAAAACTGACAGCGATGGCAGCTGGAAGGAATTTTTCAAAGCCTGCTTGTTCTCAGCTGGGTAGAAGCGCTCCTGTGATGGGTTTGTGCCCCGAGTGCTCCCCTTTGGGCTCAGGGGGCTTTTTGGCATCAGGAGAGGCTGCTGAGATGGGCTCGGAGACCTTAATGCTGCTTTGCAGGTGTCTTGGCCAGACCTGGGTAAGGATTTCAGCAGGTGGTTTAAAAGGCGTGCCCCGAGGGTCTTGTCCATCCACTCGCAGGTGAGGAGCAGGTTGTGCACCTCATGCATGCACTGGATGTACCCGGTGCTGTATCTCTGCTGGGCTTCCAGACCCACTTTGGAGTCTGCTGCATTGGAGAGGAGACAAGAGAAGTTGGTGAGTGCGTGAAAGCTGCTCAGTGTGTTGCTGCTTAAAAGCATTCACTGGGTTTCCTGTGTGTATGGGCTCCTGGGGAGCTTGTTGCTGAAGCTGACGGGGGTTTACTATAAGATGAATCGTTTTCAGGGTGCAGGGAGAAGGTAATGCTGGGTGTGAGCCCCTGTGTCCCACCACCAAGGGCAAAACTACACTAAAAAGCATTAAGCGGCTCTGGAAGGAAAAAGACCCCAAACCTTCCGTCGGTTAACCACTACTCAGCTCCATCTCCCCACCTAGTGGAGAAAGCCAAGCCCGTGTTCTCAGGGTGAGGGGACCGGGAGCTCACCCATCAGCTTGCTGTTCTGGATGTTCTGGAGGTGCTTCACCGTCATTTCAAGGATGTCTGCTTTTTCCAGTTTAGACTGCTGATAAGGAAAGAGTGCAGCAGTTAGAGGCAGTGAAGGGTTTGTACCACACACAGTTTCTCAAAAGAAGAGATTCCCCCCCTCCAAAAAAACCCACACAAAACCCCACAAGAGTCCCCCACCAGCAAAAAGACAAAAAGCAACATAAAAATGAGCACTTACATCCAGGTGAAATGCACCCACAACGGTCTCCTTCAGCTGGTCCAAGCAGTTATTAATCCTTTCTCTTCGCTTCCGCTCAATGAGGGGTTTCCTTAACTGGCAGGGAAAAGAAAAAGAGGAGAAAAAAAAGATGCAGGTTTTTTTAATTATTTTTTTTTTTTTTCCTCTCCCTGCTGCAGTTCTGGGCATTGACAAGATATGGATGGAGAGCGAACCGTCTCCAGCTCTGGTCATGGCCTGCCCGTCCCTTAGATGGTATCAGCTCTCAATTCTCCCACTTTAACTCATTTGAAGCAGTTTACCCAAACGAGAGAGAGAAAACCCTTTCTAAGGCAGAGAAAGGAAGCAGAAAAAAACCACCTGCATGGCTTGAACTGGGAGAAAACATCTTTATAATCAGAGGAAAAGAAATGTCCTCTTTCCACAGTGCCTGCAGCCCCGGCACTCATTGTTCAGGTGCAAAGCATGGGGCTGCTGTTGGGCATGCGTTGGTGCACCAGCATGGAGTGTACCTACCTTCCTCTCCTCCTTGGTGCTGGCGAGTTTGTGGGTGCTGCCAGCGGTGGTTGTGGCCGTCATTCTAATCCAGCCTGCCCACCCTGGGCGCCGGGAGGACTGGGATGGAAGGAGGCACTAGGGCAGTGGGTCGCTCCCTTTTTTTTCCGACGGGCTCTTTGCTGCTCCGCGGTTCCTCTGCTGTATTTATAACCCAGAATTAGCATGTGAAAAGAGACTTTCCTTGGCGGGACTTCTTTTCCCACACGAGGGGTCGAGCCCGGAGGTTTGTGGCCATCAATCAAAGCTGACAGGTCACTGCTTCTTTTCATTGACCACGCCAGCCCCCCCAAACGGCGACAGATGTCCAGCCTCCGACGCCGGGCTTTGCAGGGCTCTTTTGTTAGGGAAGAAGGGAAGGAAAATGGGTGCGCTCTGAGCAGCTTGCACAGCTCCTCGCTCAATTTGCACAGATTCCCAGGGAGGGGAACAATAGCCGGGAAGCGGTTGAGTTACACCTGGGGAAAATGCCTCCTATCCATCCTTTTTTTTTTTCCCCCCTCTACCTCCACGAAGTGATACCTCTTTTTACTATCTAACCCAAGCCCCAGCCTTCTTATATCTATGAAGCAGTCTTTTAATTTAATAATAGAGTACTTGAGCCAGGAGTTCCTGCTCCCAGGAATTAGTACAAGGTTAATGATGATCAATTAAAAGCTGTCGACAGCTGACGCCTGTAGGAACGTTGTTTTCATGGCAGAAATCCTCTAGGGAAAAGAGGAACAGTATTTATTTCTTGGGAACCTGAATTCTCAGTTGCACACGGCTTGGTGTAGGAAATACGCACCTCTTCTAGTTTTTGGTTGCTGTGTAGAGTTTAATATTAAACTTCCAGATTTTGCAGATGCAAACAAATCTAGAGTTGAGTTAGTTCTGTGGGGTTTTTACTTCTTTAATTATTGTATTGGGGTTTTTGTCCCCTCTGCTGCAAGGAGGCTTGGGTGGCTTTTGGGGGAGGGTGTTTTTCTGTTCGATCCTCTGAAATGCTAGTGCAGAAGCAGACGGGCATTTGGAGGAGACTTGGCACGGGATAAGAATGCTCTTTCATGCTTCCTCATTTCTACCCTGTCTGGGGGGAGAGTAAGAAGGCATTTTTCGTTGCTGTGCTTCTGCTTTCTGATGGTCATTTTGCTAATGAGCAGGATTTGGCAGCGTCCTGTCGAGTCCTGCAGGTGAAGCCCTTTGGGTTGGTGTCAAATGTGTCACGTTATTGAAATGGAGAGGAAGCTGCCGCAGTGGTTCAGAAGCACCGCCAGCCATCCCAGGCAGCCGGTAGGCTTTCTCAGTGCTCTCTCCCCCCAGCCCTCCAGCTGTGGGTGGGGATGTACCCCCAGTGATAAAAGCAAGGACATCACATCCCTTGCTCAAACGCCGTGTGGGTGTGTGTTTGCCTGCGTGTAAATGCAAACATACTTGCAGCATATCTGTACGCCCTGCTGCCTGGCCTCATTGTGAAAGCATGTCCCCAGACTTGGTATCTCACAGGCAGAGGTTGTTTGTCAGTCCAATGCAGGGCTGGGGTGCAGTTACTCAGTTTTATAAGCGCTCTACTTGGCAAGGGCCCAAGACAGGCTGGTGTGGTTGTTGTGCTGGGAGAGGAGGGTTTGGAAGTGGAAGGTTAATCACTTGTCCTTTGTGCCAGGTAAAGGGAGCAGGGATGGGTTCCTGATCTCAGGTGCATCCCCCACAGACAGGAGAAGGGGAGGTCCCACTGCCCCCTGTGGGAGCCTGTCACATCAGTCAGCCCTGGCTGCTCATGAGTAAAGACTCTTTCGGTTTTTCAAGCTTTTTCCAGCTCACCCAGGGCAGTTGGAGTGTCGCTGGTGTTTATAAAAGGTGTAGCTGAGGCATTTGTATCACCACACACTGCAGCAGCTTGGCATGGAAGAGGCAGCAGGTGGGCTGGGGTCAGGCTCTGCGCTGCACACGGGTAGGGGGGCACAGAGCAGGCACAGCCCCGGCTCTGGGCAGTTTTGCTATGGTGCTCAAAGCTGGAAGCACCTGCTGTCACCTGGACACACAGCTTCTAGCTGGGTTTGTCTTGGGACAAGAGGAGAAGTGCCCTGTCCGTGCCCAAACACCCTTCCACCAGCACCTTGTGCAGAGACAGGCACTTTCCTAATGTGATCAGGGCAGCAGGGGGAAGCCTGAGACCACTTTGGCTGCTGGCCCAACTGAGCATGACAGAGGTGTCAGCAAGTGCAGAATTGCCTAAAAGCTCTGAAAAACTTGTTCATTGCCCACTGTCATCCCTTCCTGGCCGGGCACAGCTTCAGGGTGCTGTGTGCACCCCTGTGTCAGTAGCCCAGGGGCTGCCCAGCCCCATCACCATCAGGAAAGGTCTCTCTGGTACCTGGGTGGCACCTACTCCCTTTCCTCCTTGGCCTAGACTTGCTGCTTCTGCCTTACTCTCCCTCCCACTTTCCTTGCCCTGTGAGGTGCTGCTGAGGTCCCAGGCGAGGAGGATGGTCTGTGAGGGGGTCACACACAGGCTTCCCCTGCAAAGCGACTTCCACAAAGCAAGCAAGCAGGAGGGTGCTGGTGGCGAGGTAGTGGGTACCGGGTCTGGACAGATGTGATGGGGGACAAGAAGAGGGTGGTGGCTCCTGGCACGCAGCCAGGGTCTGTGACCAGCCCCCGTGGGTCAGCTGACCCCCTGGCCATGGTGGGGTGAGGCCCTTGGCTCGTCCGCTGGCGTCTGCTCCGGGTGAGCTCATTTCAAGGTTCATTTGTGAGACAGCACCACCATAAAAAAGAAGAGCAGCATTTGCTGTAAACAGTTATTTTACACCTCTCAGTCAGGGCAAAGGCCTTTATTTTGGAGGCATAGGGGATGCAAGTGGGAGAGCTGCCCTTGCTTTGGAGGAAGGCTGACATCTGTGCCAGGAATTGTGTATGGACCCAACAGGCCAATGCAAATGAGCATTAAAGGGAGCTTTCTGCAAATTCCCGCTTTCCTTTCGCATTGCCCACTGCCAGGTTTCACTGAAAAGGGGATTCTCCTTCTTAAACAAAGACTCCTTTTTTTTCTTGGGCTTCCCCCCCACCAAAAAAAAGAAAAAAAAAAAAAAAAAAAGAGAAAGAAAGGGGTTAGTGCTGCTTGGAGTTTTCTTTCTTGCTATTTGTCTACATTTCACACCCTGGAAAAGAAAACAACTTTTAACATCTGTTCCTGCACTTTTTAAGAAGGAAAGAAAGGCTTTTGAAAAAGGGGAAAGTGTGGCAGATGTTGGCAGGTTCCCTCCAATGCAGATGTCTTGCTCCAAAGAAAACGTTATTTGGGGATTGGCGGCCAGGGCTCCTCTTTGACTCGGGACACGCGACTGCCTAGTGAACGGAGGGACGTGGGAAAGCGCTGGTGAACAAAAGGGCTTATTCAAACAAACCTTGGAGCCGTGAACAATCTAATAACCAGCAGAGAAATGGTCAGCAGCCCCCAGCCCTGCTGGGGCAGCCAGGGAACATGGGACAAGAGAATTTCACCATGTTCCCCAGGCTGCAAGCAGGGGTGTCCCCTCTTTGCCCCCCGACTGCACGTTCTGGGGCATGAGACATGGTGCTTTGGCCAAGGACCATCTTTCTCGAGGTGCTAAATGGTCCCAGCTGGTCTGCAGACCCAGCTGGTGGGAGCTGGCTGCCCCACAGCATCAGGCAGCAGAGGGCAGGTTGGACTCACTGAGCTGTGCTGCTCCACACACACGGGCCAAGGCAGCAGGAGAGGAATGGCAAGGATGTGGCAAGACACAGCATCTTTGTGCACATATTTGATTAATTTTTAAATAAAAGGTTCTGCCAAGAGAATATTAATAAAAAACAAGCCAAAACAAAACCAACTCTATCAATCAGGACTGGAAGAAAGATCCTTGTGAAACTGGTTTTGAGGAAAGAAGATTTTTTTTTTAATGGAAAGTAAAATTATGGAAAGAAGAAAGTATTTTCTGTGAACCTTTTGTTCACGCTCTCCTCCTCTCTGGCTGGTAACATAAAATGATTTAAAGTATGTTTTTACCATGAAAGCTAGTAAGATTTTAGTTTAGACACTTGATAGGAAAAATGTGAGAAGCGGAGACAAGGGAGCAGAGCCGAGAAAAACGTTGTAAGAAAGTAAGTAATTCTGGTTTGCTGTTAAAGGTGAGGAGCTTTGTGATTCTTCCTCTGATTTTCATTAACAAAAATGGCCTTGTTAATGTGTTCATGAGACTTTTCCAGGAATGGATTTGCCATGGGAGTGTTAGGAGAGATGAGAAGGTGCTTCTGGGTTCTGCCCAGTCTGCTGCATGTGGGGTTCATGGCAGGACCATTCCATCCCTACTCCTCCCCAGGCTGGGGACACTTCTGGACTGGATTTATCCCTAGTTAATTTCTTGTCCCTCTTCTGAAAGGTCTCTGCTGGTTTGGTGTGGTAGTGTGGGGTCCCTGTCCACATCAGGAGGTGCCAGTGAGCAGGCCATCAGAGGGACGGACAAGGTGCTGGAAGTGTCCCGCCCTATCCAGCACCCCCAGCTGTGCGGGGGTCTGCTGGGTCTGCTTTTATTACAGCAGCTTTGCTTTCAGCACACACAGTAGTAACGTGGGGGTTGGGAAGCAAGGAGCAAAGTGCGGGTTCGGCAGCGGGCAGGCAACAGTCAGGGTAAGGTGGTGGCAGCAGGTTGGTTCTGATGGGCAACCTCAGGGTACCCTCTGCACCCTGTGCTTGTTCCCTCCCTCAGGGAGGGGCTCCAGACCTGCCTTGCCGTAAGTAAACACGAACCCAGGAAAGGCCGTTTTTACAGGGGCTTTAGTCATTACCAATAAAGAGTTTTTTTGTTTGTGTTTTTCAGAAGGTCAGTTCTGGTTCAAGGTCGAGGTTTAAAAATGAAGGGCTAAAGTTCTCCTTTAACAGTTCAAATCTGGAGGTTTCTCGATAACTCTAAATCCCAAGCAGCCTGTCCTGAAGCCCTGCGTCACCCAGGGGTGGTTTGCTCCCAAAATATTAAGAGCCAGAGAGGAATGTGAGGAGCAGCAGGACATGCTGGCACAGTGAGTGGATCCAGAGGGTGCAGGTGGTGCCTGGGCAGGCAGGATGGCTCCTGGCACGCCGGCATGCAAGCCGCAGACGCTCAGGTATTAGTCATGGCTGGATTGCCCAGGGGGGACCGGGGCCATGTCTCTAGACTGGCCTCAGTTGGGGATGTTGTACCCGCTGTGCCCCATCTCAGGCTGGCACAGCAGGGTCTGTGGGGGGACCACATGTCCCACAGGATAGCACTGGGAATAAGCTGGGGCATAAAAGCCAAAGGATGATTTAGCTCTGCTTTGGGTGTGGAGAAAAGCATTTGCAGTCTTTTGCTACGATAAGGAGATTTGGCTGAGAGCACAGCCGCAGTGCAGCAGATGCTGTTCAAGATGAGACATGGGACTGGAGGCACCATCAGAGCTTGCAGTGAGGGGAGCTGTGGCTGTGCTGGGGAGGGCTTCTCCAGCCACCCTTTGTGTTGGAAGGTTGTATCTTTGTTGTCACTTTGGGGCTGAAGCGACAGTGTCTGTAGCAGGTCGCTGTTTTTGGCAGAGGTCTGGGACGTGATGGGATACGTGGCTGGGTGAGAGTTGTGTGGTGAGTGGGGAAGATGCAGAGGTGTTTAGGAGATGAGTCTTGATGTCTATGGTCAAGTGGTGGCCTGTCAGAGCAATGTCCTGTGCAATTCACCGTGGTGTAGACAGGGGTGGGAGCACAGCTGGAGGTTCAACTGCTCCAGAGACATTACAGGTGGAGAGAGAGGGGACGTATATAACATTGGACCGTCATATATGCAGTATTTTCATCACAGGGGAAGTCCAGCTCCAGAAGTAGCCTTGTTCGTTTTCTGGTAATTCTGCTGACATCTCTCAATCCAGCTCCTTTACCAAACCTTACTAGCCCCAGCTTGGCTTCCTCAGTACCAGCTGGCTCCACCATCTTCAGGAGTGGACTCCTGGGAAAGGAAATAATTACAAGGCTGGTACTAGCTGAGTAATTCTCAGCTTGTCTTTCGCACACACCCATCCAGCCTTTGTGTTAACGATCAGCTGATGCTCCTGCTGTTGCTCAAGCTATCTACAGCCTGGCAGGTTAGCAGTGCTCCCAGCACTGGAAGGAAGTCTTATCTGCTGCTTCATAACCAGAAAGCTACTGCTTGCAACATGTCTCCTAGGCCAAGAGAGTCTTATAGGAAGAAGAAATTCTGATAAGCTCAGTGGGTGGTGACAAGCTGACAAGAGATAGCCCCTTGCCTGTGCTGAAGTGGAGGTACGAGGGGGAAGAGCTCAGGTAGGGTGTAAGGAGCTTTGAAGGAGCATTCAAGGTAGTTCTTGAACTTTCCTCACTGGGCGTTCCATGAGTTGTTTCAGAAGGCCAGCTCTGAGCTTTCTCACACTTTGTGTGTGTGATGTTACCAGATGTCACCGGATAAAAAGCCTCATCCATAATGCAGCAAGTGCTTGGTTTATTCAGTAAGCTTCACTTTCACAGCAACAGGGGTGCCTGCCCCCCATATGTTGGAAACCAGGGATTAGCACCCTATATCCCAGCCCCTGCACACCCTGTATCTCAACCCCTGCACATCCTGTACCCCAGACCCCGCACATTCCCAGTTCCCAGCCCCTGTGCACCCCGTATCTCAACCTCTGTATGTCTCATGTTCCAGCCCCTGCACATCCTGCATGGCCTGTTTCTTCTTAGATTCTCGTTTCCCAAGGTCGCAGAAGAATCTGGGGTAAGTTTTACCTCTGTGAAACAAATACCTCTTTTGTGACTGTAAGTAACCGTGGCTTTCATCCCAGCGTGGCCATGTGCCAACAGCAGCTTTCTTTTTAATACTATGTGTGTATACATGTACTGACACCACATCCTGACCCCCTGACACAAAATGCCTTGTCAGCACGAACAAGGCAATGAGTCGGGTCACCGTTAATGCTCTGTACATTGTCCTGGGCCATGGGTAGGTGGGCTGCTGTTGGGGGGGAAGCAGGACACCTGGGAGGGTACTGGGCTTATCAGCAGCATTTCCTATGTGCTGATGGTTTCCGGGGCTGCAGGGCTGGGATTGCAGCACACAAGGAGCTGGGGAAACACTCACTTGGGTTTTTTTCCACTTCCCAATTCAGTCTCATCACAGCCTGGGACATCAGAAAACACAAGAGTTTAGGATGGGAGGGGATGAGACACAGGGTCTCTGTTTTTTGTGAGCTGAGTTCATCTTGGATTGTACATAAAATCACATCCTGCTCTCTAAGCTAATTTTTTCATATCCATACTTTTATATCTTATTTTTTTTACCAATTACAGCAGGAAGTTTTATGTTGCTCTCTGTTTTTTAAGTACTGTCTGTTTTAAACCATCTTCCGCTCCCCTTTAATTATTTTTTTCCCTCCTCAAATATATCTAGGAGACTGTCATTTTTTATAGGGATGAGGATTTTTTATTCCTCTGGAGGAATCAAAGCATGTAGGAAATCCTTTTAGCTCTTGGAGCACAGGTGCTCAGTGGAAGAGCAGAACCCCAGTGGGGTGAAGAGCAGCCAGGAGTCACGAGAAGGTAGGCAGGGTGATACTCCACGGGCTGACCTGTGAAGGGGAAGAGCAGACCTTGCACTTGTTTCAGCTCCTCCGTAATGATGCATGTAAAAATAGGAACAAACCCCCCCACTGTCACAACCCTTTTATTCTTTCTTGTCTATTTTTAACACTGGGACCTGTGCCCTGGGTTTGTTCTGTCAAAAAGCACAGGAGGCCGTGACACACGTGAGCTCTCTGAGGAGTTTTCCAGAAGAACACGTTTGATCAGCTGGGCATTTTGTTGTGTTTTGAAGGTGGTGTTTCCTCCTGTCTCTTTATTCCTGGACTATACACACATGCAGACAGCGACTCACTTGCACACCTACACACAGAAGATTTTCAGACCGTACAAATTTCGCTGTAGAACATCAATGAACTCTCTTTTGAAAGTGAATCCTGCTGAGCTGGGGGAAAGGGACTCAGCCCTTCCCCAAAGCAGTGACTGACTTTGAAGGTGGGGACACGAGGAGCTCTGGAGTGCCCTCCTTCTTGGCGACCAGGGATTCTGTCAAGAGGAAGAGGAGGAGGAAGAGTGGCACAGAAAAGCTTTGGAGAGTCTCAGGGAAGGTCCCTGCACATATTTGCTGAAGTGGCTCAACATAGATTTAAGTGTCAAATGCCACAGCAGTGGCTCCTGTGTTGACTCAGCTCCACAGCAGCTGAGACCGAATCCCCCCGAACAGCAGCACTAAGCCCATGCTGCTGACTGCAGCAGTTTTCTGCTGTTAAGAGCTAATTAATTAGTTTCTGAAAGCCCTTTGAAGGGGTAAAGCTTTAGGTAAGTGTGTAGCAGTATTATCCAGAGGGTGTGGGCTTTGAAGCCTAACAGGTGCTACTTAAATATGAGCCAAGTTAGTAAACTTAATTCATAATTTCGTTAAAACATAAAGGAACATGGTAAGCATGTGCAGCCAACCCCTGCCACTCGTTTTGGTAGTGCTGAGCCAGAGGGTTACAGTACCCCTGCTAAAGGGATGAAAACTAATGGCTCCTGTCAATATATGGACTATCCTTTGTAATTGTCTCACCAGTCTTCCCAGCTTCCTACCTTTCCTGCACAGTTTGGGATTCAGAGATGTATTTGCTTCTAGTTCTAGAGTTCTAGTGAATTAATGGATGTATTTGACTGGTTTGGTTTTTTCTTTTTTCTTTCTTTTTTTTTTTCAGTCTCAGGAAGTCCCTTCTTCTACAGTACTCTTCTTCTGTTATTTCCTTTCATGTTTACCACACTGATGGAAATATATCTTTGGCTTTAGTAGCAGTTTGTCCCTGGAATGGATGCTGTGCTTTATAGATAACTTTCAATTGTTCTGCAGTAGTAAAAAGTTGATTAAAAGGACATGGTTCTGTAGAATGACATAGTCCTCTTCTTGCTGTCCAGTAAAGGAGTTTGCAACAGATTTTTTTTCTAAGGATTCTTCTGGCATTTTATTTATTTAGTATTATTTTTTATTTTTATTTTTGTTACATTATAATTTATTATTATTTATTTGTTTTATTATATTATTATTTATTTATTATTATTTTAAAATGTAATTT
>JAAGNO010010249.1:0-14336 GCA_033439905.1 Ceryle rudis
GAGACGGCACCGTGTGGGGGTAGCCCGGTGTAGCGGGCTCTCTGACAAGCTGGGAGGCATCGGCAGCTGGCAGCGTATTCCTCCCGTGCTGGAGGCATAGAAGCCTGTCCTGGTGCTCAGGTGCCAAGATGTACAACTGATGTTACGGAGACTCCCTCCCTAGCTATTGTATCCATCAGTCCTAACTGTATGAACTCGGTTAATGTGTATATTACTGCACTCCAATAAAATGAGGTAGTGGAATTTCACTGGAGACGTTGGTATTGTTCATGCTTTAAATAAAACAAACTAAAGGACGGCTCAGCCCTGGAAGTAAGGACTTTGGTTCTTGGAGGCTTAGAGCTGTCTGTGAGGAAAGGCTAGCCCTGGACAACCCCTGAGCCCTCCCAGCATCATCTGGCATATTATCCCAGTACTATCTGGTGATAAGTAACTCCAGGGATGTCTGGATCAATAGACAAGCAGCGAGGATGCTGCAGAAATACAGTTGGTTTGCAAAGTTTCACTATGATTAGTAATCGGTACCATGGGGCGTTAGCGATGAGTAAAATGGTGTCGCACCTGAACATCCGAAGGCTAGGAGAACCCCGTGTAAAACTGATTTGGGGTGCCCCATTTTGGCTGGGTCACCTCGTAAGCACGGATCGATGTTTACCCCTGTAACGCTGGACCTGATCCCTCCTCGGCTGGCAGAGGCCCGCTGCAGATTAACAGTGAGCTGTGGTGCAGAGCAAGCCACGGCTTCCCTGCAAGCCACGGCTTCCCTGCTCCCCACTCAGAAACTGTAGCTGCGGTCACGGCAAATTTTTCTTCTGGAGGGTGGCCAGGGCTGCAAGGCTGGGGCAAAGGCTGTTGAGGCGCAGAGCATGAACGAGACCAGATGAACAGTGATCCCTCCAAAGGGAAAGACCCTTTAGGAGTTGTGTCCCATCTGTGCAGCCATTCCGGCATCCCTGCCTCCAGTTTGACCCAGCAAAAGGGGATCACGTAGGCACCTAGATAGAGCAGTAGACCAGGGCCTGCTCAGGGATGTGTAGGAAACAGGATACAGCAGGAAAATGTCTCAGACTCCGATAATGAGGACACTGCTTGACCAAAATGGAGGAAGATACTGAGATTTTTTTCTGTGGGCCTCCGCATGCACCGAGTCTCCTGCCTCCCGACTCAGAAGACACTGGCAGCACGCACCAAGAGGCCCAGCTCGCAGAGCATCAAACCCATCATCTCCCTCCAGTAGAGGCAGAGGGTTGGTTTGAAAGCAAAGGAGTAGAATTGGTTGGCCAAGGGCAAACAATGCAATTCCCAAGTGAATCCGATCAGCGAGGTCAATACACTTCTGAACTTGCCTGAGAACTTTCTAGCAACATGTGGTGTAGGAACCTCACGTAGTGGAGATCAAAGCCAAACTCCTGCAGTTTCTCCATAGGGTAGCTGTTGTCCCTCCCTACCAAATGACTTTGCTACAAGGCAAAGAACAGACTGGCAACAGGTACTAAGCGGAGCAAGCTGTTTATCAGCTGTCCGCGGTGGTCCAACTTGGGACTACCTAGGTCAGGTTAAGAGGGATGATGTTGCTTAGCACCGAGCTGTCAATGAGAAAGTCTTCACAGGGATCTCATAGTCTGCACTCAGGAGAAGTGTTTGGTACCAGTTCTGCAGGATGCAGAGGTGTCCTGGCTTGGGCAGGAGGACTGTGACAGCCCCTACCCCTGCACAGCAGGAGCAGCACATTACTGGCTGCAAACTTGACCCAGAAAGTAGCGGTTTGGACCCAGGACGCTCTAGAAAGTGCGGTAAAACTCAAGGTCAACCCGCTGATGTCTGGAGAGTTGTTAGCACATGCATATGGGAGGGATTCTGAGCAGAGCCAGTGACCCTATGGAATCGAAATACCTTTTTCATGCTGTGCTCTTTACCCCACATGAATCTGAAATCCTGCCCTATCTCCAACTCCACCTCTCCCCAGTACTTTTCAGCTGGCTCCACCTGATAACATTAGGTAATTTTTCATCAGCCTTTGCTATTTGCTGGTTCCTGCTGCTGCCGCTCAGCAGTCCGTGTCTGCATCCATTTACATCTGCCATTCTTCCCACTGTCGCGCAGGAACTGACACCTTTCCCAATCACAGCGCTGCTGCTTCTCTGTTCGTACACCCTCCTGCCCCTCCCGCTCCCCAGTACAACTAAGGATTTCAGCAGAAGACCGCCTCGCATACGCAGGGCGATTCTTAGTGACCTAAAATGCACAAGTACACTGACTGTCACACAGCTCTTCTCTTTGGCATTAGCATACAGCTTGAAGCGTGTTACTTTAGTATTGGATGGTTGTGATATTTGCTACTGAGGCCAGCCATCTCTGTTCCATCCTTTCACAGCTCGCCTCTTTCCTCACTGCTTCTACAGAAAATATCTTCCAGAACTGCCCTGGTTATCCACAGTGCTTTTTTTTTTTTCTGATTTGCAGTAGTGTTCCTGTTGATTTGCTCTCTGCAATGCTCCCTGTCAGCTCACACAGCTTCTCTGGGTTATATGAAGACAGGAGAGGCACTCATCGACGTGCACTTACTCTCCATTCCAAGGGCTGTTAGTTTTCCTTCCTCCACCAGACTTTTCATTCCCCAGGTACTGTGGTCCGTACGCAAGCACGGGTGCTGCCGAAATCCACAGGGCTTGGCACAGCGGTACCGGGGACACACATACCGTGCAGAGCACAACCAATGGGTAATTCGATAGAGATGCAATAAAAGGGCTATTAATGAATGTTCCTTTTTAGGTAATTCTTGAAACAGCATCTTAGTGCCAGTCACTCATCTTATTTCCACCAGCCTAAAGTATAGCACAACCTGTCTGTGGATATTTTATCAGCTTTTAATGAAATAATGCCAACTTAATTGTCTCCTTTTCTATCATTTACCATTTCTGTTTAGCAGAATGACCTGTCAAACACATTAAAAAACAGCCTTGCTTTTTCTGCAAGCCGCTATGTCCACCCAGAAGAAATTCTGTACCTGCCAACTGCCAGGAAAGGCAAGGCAGTGCTCCTCTCGGTGAGCTCTCTTCCTGGCTGCCACTTTTCTCCTTTTCTAGAGGAAGCTCTAGCAATTCATGGAAGCTGGCCAAGCCAGATCCCTCCCTAGCACCACATCCTGACTAATCCCTTACCTACTTACTTCCCTGTTATCAAAAAACTTGAGACATTTTCAAGGAAGAGCAACAGCTCTCCTATCCCAGCCGCAGCCACTCCAAACACAGTGGGCACAGTGAAAATAAATGGGGGAATATTGATGTGGGAGTCAGAACAGAAAGGCTCAAGGGCACCAGCCATAAACTTCAGGAGAGAGGGAGAAGAGGTTTAGCATCTGACAGGGCCCAACAAAGGCAAGGTGGTTTCATTTAAGCCTCCCCTGCTCTCTGCCAGAAGCATGCCCAGGTTCCTGACAAGACTTGCTAAGACTTAACTGGAAATTGATTCCCCTCAAGTAACTCGCTGCAGCCCAGATGCAGAATCTGTGAGATGCAGCGTCACAAGGCTTTGTCAGCATCACACAATTCAAGTGTCTTGCATGAACGAAGCCAGCCAGAAAACATCAGACAAGCAAAACCACTGCGCTAACGTGCTGGCTTTGCCGAGAACCCCGCCAGAAGTCCCGAAGTCAGCCCAGAAGGTTTCTCTTTGTAACGGTATTTAGCTTTTTACTACCCATAGGAAGATGGCGGGGCAGCTCCCAGCCTTGGGGAATTTGGACATGCACAAGCAATAAACACACTGCATTCCTTTAAAATCCACACACCCGAAGAAAATAATCTTAGAAGCGACACACCATGATTATGAACTCGCATCATATGTTTTCTCAGGTACCTGCTAAGAATCCTTTCTCAGGAAGTCAATGCGATTGTTTTCCTTTACGGCAGAACGAGACGTTTCTCCTGTATGTTTGAAAGCAAGAAGCTGGGAACGTTACGTCTTCACTGTAAGACAACTTCTGGTAGCCCTTGGAAGGCAAAATGCTGGCCTACTCGATGCCATGGAAACAGAAACAGACAGCAAAACCTCTGAACTTCAGACCTCTACTCTTTTGTGGCCTCCTTCCCTGATACTGACAAGCGCTAGGCAATTAAAAAGATCAGATAATCAAGCCCAAGAGGAAAAAAATCAGCCCGTGGATTCAAACTGTACAGTTCGATGATGTAGCGCCTGTTACCCGAGACGGTACCGCATCTTGCAGATGAGAAAAAAAGTGGAGTTCAAAGACTGAAACACACTGTCGGTATCTGAAATGGCTAAGACATTATTTCTGCAATTAGGAAGAAGCTCTACACCATCTTTCAACAGAAATACGACAACAACTTGAGACCACAGTGTTAAAAATCCCAGCGGTGCAGATGGTGCCGCCTCAGCAGAGGAAAACGCCTGCAGGATGCTCATGTACAACCAGCGAGGAAAAGCCGCTCGTGGCTTTCTAAATACACTTCTAAGACTGAAGAATTGATCGCAGGACCCATCTCCATACCCGACAGACAGAAAGATGTTTGCCTGTTTCTCTCGTCCTGCATTATATTCAAGCCTAGGAAGAGAGCGGGAAGTTAACAGCAGCAGCCTACTCAAGAGGGTCTATAAAATACTTACGAGATGCAATTCGTAAATCCTTGCCCTGCGTATAGTGACAGCAATTTCTGTGCACGCAATAACTCTTAGTTGGCAAGAGAAGGGATTAAGTTTCCCACAAAACTGTTCCATCGCATTACAGAACTACAGTTCCCATAAAATTCTTGCTTAGCAGGCAAATCTGTTTATACAACAAGTGGCATGATAAATTATTTTAATAGGAACCTGGAAAACTTTAACACACGGGTTAAACACAGCAGGATTTTATAAAGATCATTTTGGTGGCGTTTGCAGCAGGGTTCATCTAAACAGCAAACAAGAAACGCAAACTCGTTCAAAGACAGTTTTAAAACGATCCACAGTTTGGGAGCTTGACGGAAGGAAAGCAGGAAGCTCTGCTCCAAAGGGAGAGTCAAGGCAGCTGCACTGTGTATTTTATTTTGTTCCTTAGACCCACTACGAGGACACGTGGTACCTCCAAACCACCTGCACTTTGAATTGCGGCTTTTGACAGTGATTTCGAAGAGAACCCGCTCGCACGTTCACGTCAGAACAGCAGAGAGACGCACTCTGAGCTACACTGGAGAAGACGGATGTTTGCAACAAGCAACATTCACGTGGCTATTTATCCAGCAGTCTTAGGCAAACTCTTGTACAGAGAAAAGCTTCACCCGTGCCAAGCAGAAATTCTTTTGTTCCTTATTTCTGGACAACTTCCGAGGTCCCAGAACCATGAGGTTGTTCAGTGGGAATCTGTGATCATAGCTTCCTATTGAGCAGAAAATTATCGGTGCCAACTCAAAGAGGCAACAATAGGAAAGAAAGAAAACAACTTGAAGAAAGTTTAAGTACAGTCAAACTTGAGTATCGGTCAAGGGTAAAGAGAAGGCAACTGCGATGAGGGAATTAAAGGGAAATTTTACCAAGCTTCAGGTTACAGTATGTACAAAATACAGCACGAGCAATGCGGGGAGAAGCTCAGATCTGCCATTGGGACGGCAGCTTTTGTGGCATTTCTAAGACCAGCGACCTCGAATATTTATTAGAGGAAGGTCTAGTGAATGTCTGGTAGAGGAAGGTCTAAGTCTAAAAGAATAAATGCAGATTATCTGAAAAGTTTTCTTGTGCTTCTAGGTAAAAAGATCACGGTGAGCTGCTACGGCAGTTAAACAAATTCTACCCGTCAGCTAACCGCCAACTGACCCAATGAAACTGGAAAGCAAAACGTTTGTGTTTAAATGCCTTCATTTGAAAATATATCCTAAGTGTTCCAAAACTACTAGTAAAAAAAATATTAATCTCATTATTTGCAACATACGACCTTAAAGAGCCCATTTACCAATAGCTGCATCTGCACCATAAAGCAGCACCTCGGAAATAAATCCCCCTTTTTATTTTAGAATTTTCCTCTGGTTTCTTTCTTGTGTGAACACGCAGGCGTTATTACCCTTCAGATTTCTCCCCAAACCCAAGTTGTCTCCAGGTCACTCAACCGCAGGTCCTTGCAGAGAGTAGATTTCCATCGGCGTGTGCTGACGGAGAGAAGTGGCAGCCCAGTCAGCATCGGGTACGATGCAGTTGTCTCAGGAACGTACAATTCTGATACCTTCAAGGAGGACTCAGCTAGCCTGAGAAATCATGACGTTAATTGTCCCCCAGTTTTAAGTCTGCAGGTACTTGCTTTGGTGGAATCTGTTTCTTTATTTCTTCCCTGGTCTTTTATGACTCAGCTAATTTATCACCACGTGAAGTATCAGTCCTGCATTTAATCATTTCCATCTTCCCGACTACTCAAAGCATTTTAAGTTGCAGGAAGCAATCGATGACATCAGAACAACTTTTTAAAAGATTTGGTACATTTTTAGGATCGCAGAAAGCAAAAGTTTATCCAGTACCTTTGTCTCACCACTCCCCTGCTCCGTGGCAGGTATTTTCCATCTCATTTCACTCCTGCATTCTTAGGCAATTTACCTCATTCACAGTAAGTCGTTCGAACGCTTTAATCCTTTAAGAGAGGTGCCATATGTGAAGCTCTGACTGTCTAGTGGAAATAGAGCTGCTTGATCTGAAACGGAAGAATCAAAACCTCAATGAATTTACCATCCCTGCTGACCAGTTTCCTTTCTCTGGGCACTGAAGGGATGGCTTGCTTTGTGGGATACTCAAAACCCCAGAAGTCTACTGGCATCTCTCTAGGCACAACACCTGAAGCGGTCATTACATGCTTATTAAGCCCATAGTTAACCTCTCTTCCTGTTTTGAGATCCTGAAGATTCAAATATGGCTGAACATGACACAGACGTGATGTTAAAAGGTAAGATATTTTTTTTTTCTAAGAGACAAAACCCACTTTGGAACACACCTTGGCTACTTCAGGTGTCTGACCCTCCTGTAACTTTCAACCCTAATGTCCATTTCTAAAAGTTAGTGAGAAGATTCATGCACCATACCCCCTTCACTACAAGAAGCTTATGGTTTAGAGAAAGAAATAAAGCAATAAACTACATTTTCTCCTGCTCGGTGTACAACATTTAATGTAACTTTTATTTAAAGGATGCCCAAATAACTTTAAGTGCAGTAGGAAGACGCCGTGCCCGCCCAGTTTTGGTTGTAACGCATTCTGCAGATAGGTTTTATACTGTGATCTGAAATGTAGCAGGGGGAAGGAAATGGGAGAAAATCTGGGGGAATGTCATTTAAACCAGACAATGAATCATGGCTGGTGCAGGAAAGGAGAAGGCTATTTTTAAAACACCCCACCAAACCCCAAGTTCTCAAGCAATAAGATGTTACGATTGCTGCTTGCTCATTGACATCCTCACAGAGACTGGGAAATCCCCACTCATGGAGCAAAAAAGGTTCTGGGCCTCATGATGTATCCAGAAGTATGGCAGGAAACAAGACACAGAAACAAGAAACAGATCTTGAAGTATTAGATTACTCTTCTGGTGAATCTTCCAGCTAAGTTTTATTCATTACTGAAAACTCTAATCAGGGAACCCAAAAGGTGACAGAACCCAAAAGGCGACACAACCCAAAAGGTGACAGAACCCAAAAGGCGACACAACCCAGAAGGTGACACAACCCAGAAGGTGACACAACCCAGAAGGTGACACAACCCAGAAGGTGACACAACTCTCCTGGAAGTCTGGCAACGCTCTTCCAACATTTCTGTCGTACCATACGCTCTCAGAAGCACCTTCTTCCTTTAAAGGAAAAGGTAACTAGGACTTTCTCATCTCTTAAGTGGCAAGTGCTTTCAGCCTGTATTAATTATAGTTCTCTCAAGTCTGAAAAAAGCACAGAGAATATCATAAAATAAAAAGTAATACTTTACTTTTCTGTATCTATAATGTTTCATCAGTCTGATAAATTATCTACAAATGCACAAAACTTAAGCAACATTGTCCAATGCACTCAGAATGTTCCCAAATTAAAATACAAGCGAACCACATTAAAGATTTACTGTACAGTAAACAAATGGGTGAAAAACTGTAATTTATTGAAACTCATAACTCAAAAAATATAAGATGCTGTAGTGTACAATATGTTACACAAAGCACCCTCGGGTGCACATTCAAGTCAAGTAACTCCACTGCCCCCCAAACCCTGGTACCCTAGTACTTGTTCCATATACAATCATGCACATTTACTCTTCAAGAGGAAGCCCCCAGTATTCTGATGGGTTTAAATAGCACCAAAATCAGCATAGTCCATAGAGAAACATGGGGAGCTAAATTAACTTGGCCAATACTTTTGACAGATATTATACATTCATGGAATTAAACGACCTAAACTAACCTAAACAGTGTGTACTGTAACAATTATTGTTCTAATTTGAAGTTCTCCCCATATAGCAGTAGTGGAGGCAATCCGCTCTAAGCAAAACTACTTACGTGCTTCCTACACAAAGCTCGTCTGCCTTTTTCGTTGGAAATAAGTCTATGAGGGGTGTGGAAAACTTGGACCTTTCAAGAACGACTACTGGTCTTAAGTAATGAAGCTGTTTTAAGGCAAGGTCTCCACAGTCCGTTAGTGCCTTGTCCAAGATCGCCCGTAAATTTTCTAAAGAAGGGGCAGAGGAGGATTCGGACAGCAGGGGCTGTATTTCTCTTAGCTGCCCGTGATTATTCTGGGCTATGATGACATTTTTGTCATTTACAAAGTTGTTTACTGGTGCATCCCCTTGACTGTTTTCCTCTTTTTGCAAGGTTTTATCTACTGGCAACTGCTCAGGAGACTCCCACTCCACTACCTCATCAAAATCGTCATCGTCATCGTCATCTTTCCCCTCGCTTTCCTGAATAAATTTTAGAAATGACGACTCAAAGCCCATCGGTTTGTACGTCTTTAAATCAAACGGTTTGGACACCGGAGGCTTTTGAAATTTGTCTTTTGTAGCAGAAAGGACATTTCTTTGTGCATTCTGATTTACCGTACTATGCTGACATCCTTCCGGGTCTTTCTCTCTTGGCAACTCTAACTGTAAACCGGAGAAGAGCGAGCTATTCTCTTTTTCATTATTTTCAGAGTAATCTTCAGTTTTGCACGTAACTGTCTCCCTCACGCTACGCTCTTCAAAACAGGGGTTCTTTGAACTGTGGTTGTATTTTAAAGTGCCTGAATACATAAAGGCACTGGCATCAAAACTCGCACCGCTCGGCGCGCATTTTTTTTCTTCTTCCTTGCTTACGTCTTGAGGATCGCGGTCGGCATTTGGAACAAGAGGTTTTTCAGCTTCCTGCACGCACTCAGGATTAGCTGATTTATCCTCTTTCACTTCTACATCTTTTTTCTCCAAGTCTAAAGCTGTTTCAGAGCAGGACTGTTTTTCAGTCATGATGCCACATTTAACACAAACAACGAGTTTCTGAATCCGCTGCTCTATATACATATTGGTCATCTGGTGCGTGCGCTTATAGTGCCTCACTATGCTGCTTTCCAGTTTGACAACGGACAAACATCCCTGAACCATGCAAGGGTACTGAGTCTGGTTACATTTCTCTTTGCACATCTGTAGGGCTTCCTCTTTTGTTTTGAAACTCATTAAATGCTTTTCTCGACTTCTGCTCGTTCGTTTAGATTTTTCTTTTACCTGCTTCCCATTCTGCTTGCCTACGTCTACACTGTCCTTCAAATAATTTTTTTCATTTTTATCTTTATCTCGATTATCTTCCTCCTCTTTCTGGTTCCCAAAGAGACTATCGTAATATTCACTATGTCGGAAGTATACGTGTTGAGAGTAGTGGCTGTAATTCGTGAAAATTCGATCACAGCCATTAAGGTCACAATGGATTTCAAAATCTTTGTTTAATTTTTCTTCATTGGCATGATCTTCTATTAGGTGCTGTTTAAGTTTATCAAAGGTATAAAATACAGCGGGGCACTGGGCTTGGTTACAAGCAAATCTTGCAGATTCAGCTTCGGCAAGCAGTTTTTGATCATCTAAGAGTTCGTTGTGGAAGTCACTGCAATGCTTAGCAAGAGCTTTAGAACACAGAAACCGCTTACCGCACTCTTTGCATGCAAATATTTTTTTACATTTGACAAGTTCCCTTTTTGTTCTCGCTTTGTCTTTTTCTAAGCAGAGCTGTTCCTTATTATACTGGTGAACAGTTCTGTAATGGCGAATCAAACCTTTCTGGTTAGTAAATGCCGAGTTGCAACTTTTGTGTATACAATGAAATGGTTTGTGGTATTTATGCAGTATATAACATAAGTTTCCTTTAGCAACTGTTCTTTTGCTTCCTCTTCCCTGTCTTGCTTCCAGTTCTTCCCTGTGGCTGTCCAGAGAAGAGATGTTAGATGTTTTTCTTGTTCCATTGTTGTCCGTCTCTTCACTGGACTCCAAATCTGTCTCAGAACTGAACTCTTCCTTTTTAGGACGACAAAGCTGTTCTGAGTGGTCTGAATGTTCAACGAATTCAACCTTTGTTGCGCAGACAGGTGTTGGAACAGCGCTGGTTTTATGCACGTCGTCTGTACATAAACCTGCGTGATCAAGTTTTTCAGCAGAACATACCTTGTGAGCCACCCTCTCGCAGCCGATTTGATGTTTGTTTCTGTAGTGAATTCTAAGGTGTGTTTTTCTTGTAAATGATCTTTGGCAAATGTGACACTTGAAAGGCGAGTACCGATGCTGGAACATATTTAACTGAAGAACCATTTCCTTTGAATAGTTATGCTTCTTAACATAATGCATTAAGAGAGCTTCTCTGGTCACAAACTCGCAGGTACATCCTTGACATTCACAGAAAAATGGTTTAGCTGCCAGTTGAGTAAGGTACTGGCTGGGTAAATTCTCTTGTTGCTCTTGAAGCTGAAATTTCGAGGTAGTTTCATTTACTGACTCAGGGCACTTGGCATCCCGAGATGAATAGGGCTGTAAAGAGCCCAGGAAGGGCTTGTGTCTTGAAGAATTCTGAATGTTAGAATTTTTTAAGCTTAGATGTTTCAAGCCTAACATGAGTTCCAACATGTTATCCTCAATATTTGAGTCTTTAGAACTGTCATAAAATGATGTTTCTGGGGAAGAAGGACAAGTCTCTTCCTTCAGGCCATTGCTTCCTTTAGCATCTATAGTACAGTAGAGGCTTTCAGGAGAGTCGGCATTGGTATCAGAATTATGGCCTAACTCTGCACTGATGTCTGTAGGGGATTTACTGTCCTGAGTGTCAGTCAACAGATCAAGAAAGTCTTTCGTTTTCACCTCTGTATTTTTTTTACCTTTAAAGTTATACGGGTGGATCCTGCGAAGATGTTTTTGCATACTTCTGGAATTTTTGTGTGTGGAACAGCAGCCTTCAAAACCACAGGAAAGGCTTTTTTCATCAAAGCAAACTGCCACGCTGGAACACTGTTGTTTCACATCTGCTGGATGGAAGACTCCTTCCTGGGACATGAGAAAACCCCTGACTGATTGATTGTGAGCCACTGTTTCAATCAGTGGAGACGACACCCGGCCTTGGTTTACTGCAGCATCTGCGCCGTGGTCCCCACAGTGAAGACTGCAATTACTTTCACTGTCTAGCTCTTCACTGTCAGAGAGAGCTTCTTCCTTAATGCGGGGAACTTCCTGAGAGCCCGAGGGATCCAAGTTATCATTCAGACTGGAATTTTCAGATTGTTCAAGCAGCTGAGACTCTGGAAGATAACTGCATTTGTCTTTCGAAACCGACTCTTCGATTTTCAGCGTTGGCTTCACTTCCCCGTTCGACACTTCAATATTATGCACTGCAAGGTGATTCTGAAATTCAGTTTTCGAATAATAAAATTTTTTGCAACCAAAGAAGTTGCAGGTGTACGACGCATCTCTGAAGTGCTGTGCCTCGTGATGGTAAAGTTGTCCTAAGTCACTGAAAACGATATTACAGCCGTTCAGCTCGCATTTGTAACGAAGATCATCGTGTGTTTGTTTGTGATTGAGAAGCTCGTTGACCGACCCGAACCTAGCGTAACAATCCATCGACACACACATGTAGGGCTGAGGCCCACAGTGCACGCGTTCGTGCTCCCGCAAGTGAAAGGATGTCATGAAGTGGCGGCGACAGAAAGCACACTTCTCTCTCCTGTTTTTCATATCCAAGTAGTGCTTTGCATTCTCATCGTTGTTTTGATGTTCTGCTTTCAGATGTACGCTTAAGTATTTAAACTGCTTAAACACTCTAGAACAATCCGTTCCGGGACACGGATAGATGTCTCTGTCTTGTAGCTGGCAATTCTCCAGCTGGCTAAATGTGACGTATTCGTGGGTGTCATTTTCTAAGTTCTCAGGCAGCTGTGGCTGATGTGACTTCTCCTGAAACACCGGGGGTGGGCTGCTGGAAGCTACTGTCTTTTGTGGTGATCTCTCTTTTTTCAGTATTATTTTCTTTTTAGGTCTGTGTGTTCTACTAGGTGGCATTTTAACGTGTTCCATGACGTGCGGTACAAAAAATTCCTTCCTCTTGAACTTTTTTGTACACACTGGACATGTATAAACGCCATCTTCCATGTGCATCTTAGAATGATGCAGTATTCTAGCTTCTATACACTCCCTTTTGCAGAGCACGCAAAAAAATTTGTATTGAAGCCATCTCTGGTATCTTTCTGAAGAACCAATTGGTTTCTTCACTCTTACTTTTTCTTTAGGGTGGTTCATCGCGTCTTTTCCATCGTAATATTTATGTTCTCTGGTCTCATCGTAGTCACTAAAGAAAGTTTCTAACATGTCGGTTTCATTGATTGACATATTGCAACTCACGTCATCCTCAGAATCAGAAGCTACTTTCCCTAACAGTTTAAGGCAGTGTCGCTTTAGAGTTTTCCAGTCCCAAAATTCAGGGTCAAACGGCCAATAGGCTTTCAAAGCTAACAGCAGCTCGCAACGGAGTGAATTTGGAACCAGTGCATTTTCTTCATCAAATTTTTGATCTGGTTGCATATAGAGTTCTTCCAACACATTAAATGCACTCAAAGTTGGCTCGAGTAAAAACTCTGTGAGTTGACAAGCTCTTCTAACTTCGAGGTCTTCTGGTAAAAGGCATGCAATTGTTTTACATACTGACGTCTTCATTTCATCGCTTCCGTTTGATCTGATCTGAAGGGCTCTCACACATAACAAAACAGACACAGCCAGCCCCGCTTCTTCTGCCTGTTTAAAAACAAACAGACAAGAAAACACAACACAAACACGAGAAACAGCCACAAAACAATCGTTACTTCTCTTCATAAGAATGTTCTCTCGAACTGTTCTATTTAAAGAATCGTGCAATGAGAGCATCCAACAGATTGCAGCCCATTCAGGATGTATTAGAGCGTTAAGTGCCCAAGGCACTGAGTATACTCTAAAGTTGCAGTTTATTTTGTGTGAGGATCCTCCTCTATTTCTCAGGTGAAGGGAGCCACTTCACGTTCAGTGTACTCCGTGGAGGAGTCACACAAACTAGTTTTGGCCTTAGATGTTGCAAAACATCTATCTCCTCTATTTTCTCAGAATATAAAAGCACGAGACGTTTCAGACAAGGCTCCGTCTCTTAGAAGATTGGTGCTGTGCCTCATTTCTAAGCAAGCGTCAGAGCAAAACACAGCTATGCTTTGTTTGTGAAATACTGTCATACTGTATTGTGGAGTAACAAACGAATCACTCCCCGCTGACTGAGGATCAGTTCAGTGTGTCAATCTGACACGAAACTACAGCGGCAGGCGTTTTTCAGACATCTTTATTAGTAAGTTAAGGCACTTAAATCAGAAAGCATGGATAACTGATTAAACTATAGTTCATATCAGTAGAATTATTAAGAAACCAAATTCACGTAAACTGTTCTGGCTGGGTCCAGGACTCTGGACTGCAGCTTACTTACTTCAGATTGTATGACTCTTATCAAGAAAAATAAATGCTGTAGTGTCTTGGCAATGATGCCAAACTGACGACATCTCTCCAGAAAAGAATCTAAAGAAGGATCTATTCTTCTCTGCAGTTTGCTCCAGAAAAGCGTGAGTTCCCTGTAAAGGTTGAAAGCAGAATGTGAGAACACTGCACGCAGCACAGTTTGTCCAGAGTTTATGCACTTGAGTTCACAGCTGATGTCACAACAGTTTGTTATTAAAACACGACGCACACTTCAGTCAAGTCTCCACCTCCAAGAGATGCTGAAAAGAACTGTTATTGTGCCTTACTCCTAAAGAAGCATCAGATCAGAACACGGTATCTATATATATCCTGTTATTTTTATATATATCCTGTTACTTTT
>JAAGNO010010250.1:0-20495 GCA_033439905.1 Ceryle rudis
ACAGGCCTGTAGTTCCCCGGATCCTCCTTCCTGCCCTTCTTGTAGATGGGTGTCATGTTGGCAAGTCTCCAGTCATCTGGCACCTCCCCAGTTGATTGGGATTGCTGATAAATGATTGAGAGAGGCTTGGCAAGTTCCTCCACCAGCTCCCTCAGCACCCTTGGGTGGATCCCATCCGGCCCCATAGACTCGTGGGTGTCCAGTTGGCTCAGCAGGTCTTTCACTGCTACCTCCTGGATTGTGAGGGGATTATTCTGATCTCCATCCCTATCTTCCAGCTCAGGGCACTGAAAACCAGGAGGATAACTGGACAGACTGTTAAAGACTGTGGCCAAGAAGTCATTAAGTACTAGAATCTGGAGTGGTGAATTTTCATTGCCATTACTACCCAAGTGACATTTACATACATTCCCAGTTTACTTTCTATTGAGAAAGCAGTGACAGAATACACAGGAGAATCTGTAAGGCAGCAGCCCCATTCTGGTGTTCCAAATGGCAGCTCTGGCGATGCTGGCATCAGGTAAGGAGAAGCCCTGGCAAGAAAAAGCGTGCTGCTGGCATTTTTAAAATCCTGTTTAGGAGTTACTTGGTGTGGCGTAGAGATGCTGTCTGGGTTATGGAAAAGAAAGAATACCTATTACAATGAGTTTCTAGCAGGGCATGCTCTGCATGATGTTTTTCAGCCTTTTTTTTTTTTTTCTCTCCATGCTGAATTTTGCCTTGGGAGCTAGGAGATCCCAAAAGAGCAGTATTTTGAGCCAAGCAGTATTTTCATATTATCTTTCCATGGAATAGCTCAATATTTGATGAAAGCAAAAACCTTCAAGTTGAAGAGAAAAAAAAAGACAAACAACCCCAACCCACTCCTCAAATATTCCTCTCCCCTGATGCTTCCACTTTTATTTTTTGAAGAAAGCACGCTATTCTTATCTTGCACTTTTATGAAAACAGCAAAGTTTATAGACAATATTCTGTTCACATAATGCAAAATCTATGATAGGAAACAGGAATTTTACTTCCTCTGACATGAGGGGAAAAGTGTTGTGTTTGTGGTGGTACCTGTTATACTGGCCACTCTGCGTACATCTGGAGCATAAGATAGCCCCTGCTTTCACAGTGCATAAACAAAGGGGTAAGTATGGTGAGGGAGGGGGAGTTGGCCTGGCACAAAGGCCAGTTCAGTTAATGTCTGCTCTATTCCACCACCGAACACAGTATACTGGAAATCATTTATGCACCTACCATGAAATACATGGGAGAAGTAGAAACCCTGAATATGAATTGCCTCATCAGACATCAGTAGAATCAGTCATCACAAATGGACGCTCACTGGTATAAAACAAAAATCAAAGAAACAAAATGAGACTGGTTTTGGAAAGGAGATGGAAAGCTTGCACCACTCATGAAACCCAGACCTCAAGGTGAAAGTCACATCCTCTCTGCTTCTGAAAATTCAGGAAGTTAACCAGTCAGACAGTGGCTACTATCAATGCAGGGACAAAATAAAGAATACTGTCCTAACAGCTGTGAGCTATTTTATTAGAGTGAATGTAACAGGTAAACTCTGCATGTCTAGGAGCTTTCTTGCAGAGGGAGTTGGAAGATCACATGGTTGTCATTGAAACGAAATTTCTGCATGATAAAAACTGTGTTTATGACAGTGTAGCCTCTCCTCTTAGGGTGTGAAAATAAAAATGATTGCTGCCACACTGTGACATTTGGAATAAGTTTTATACTACTCTGTCTCTTCATCTGTGTATGCTAAATACAAGACTGACGTGAAAAATGTTGGGAATTTGGTTTAGAATGGCTGTGGATCTTTGTAAACTAATGGAAATGGTTTCCCGTGGGATTTCTACTCCAAGCTCCATTACCAGAGCTGAAAGTAATTGGGTGGAAAAAGCAGTGTGGGAAAATGTACTTGGGTTAGATGCAGGTCCGCCCCAGTTCACCTAGCATCTGTTCTGGGTTTATAGCCATAGCTACATTCACAGGTGGTAAAGTTATTTTCTCTAAAACAGAGATCTGTGTATTTTCTTAAATGGAGACCTTTGTGTATGTAAACAGTCTAGCCTTACCACCTCCTGAATTCATCATAGTGTATGCAGACCTCAGGCAGGAGTGGTGCTTAGAGGGAGTGGGACTTGAGATAAGCAGTCACCACTGTGGATTATTTTGTTCTAACCTAGGTGATTTTTTCCTTTTGCTTCATTACTTAGAAGAGGAAAAATATTGTGCAGAAAGACTGGGAGGACTGAAACATACAGTGGCAGCGTCCCTATGCAATCATTTCTATACAGGCCTTAACTGATCGTATAGTATGGTGTCCTCTACTTTGCCACATGGCTTCATCTCCAAGCCTGCAGCAGCAGGGAATATCTATTTGATATGACTAGGCCAGGTTCTCATGTGGTGGTTGTAGTGGTGGTGAGCTACTACAGCTTTGTAGGTTGGTTCTGATCAGGGGCAGGCTTAGAAACCAGCTCATAGTCCTACCAAGCTGTTCCCCCTGCTTTGTTAAAACATAGGGATCATACACATCTTTTGCCTTCTTTAAGTCTAATCCAACATATATTTACTAAAAAAATGAAATAAAAATTACACCTTCAGTCACCTTTTTGCCACTAAGTTTTACATAAGGAAAGATGCAGTTCTGCAGATTTTTATTTGCATGTTGATCCTTGTTATATCAGGTGTGAGCATTGTAAATACCACAGAGAAGACAGAGGGTGATCTGGAACAGAACACAGCTATGAGGGTGAATTTTGAGCTGGAGAAGATGTGGGCTGTGGTCATGATATCCTGAATAATTGTGGCTGTCAAAGAGAAGATGATCTATAGATATTTATTTGTTTTTCTGAACATAGAGCTTATGATAGATTTTTATAAAATCACAAGTCTCACAGGTGGATTTCTGTCATGGCCCTTATACTTAATGACTCCCCCCTTTCCACTGTGATAATTCCATAGAGGTTAGCAGGCTGAAACTGCCCAAGCAGGAAGGTGAATGATCCCAACTAATTTACATTGGTTCTGGTTTTGAGCGATTCTGCAGAAGGTGAAGCTGAGCTGGATTCCAGCCAACATCCACAGAAGTCACCTGGCTCAGGCTCCAATTCCTTGTCATGCCAGAACAGAGTGCACTGAATGACACAGGATCATTGTTTTTATGGATTTCAGATGCCTCCTGTATGGCCATTTGGGAATATGTAGTTGTGTGCTAATGTGACATAAAGTATCTTGCAAATTAAATTCTGAACCTGAGCTCAGGCAGTTGATTTAGATGTGTCTCTCTCCTTGTCGAGATGACCCCTCAATATAACCTCTGGGATGTGGTCTTGCATTAGTTACTTTTTGAATGAGTTTGTGTTTTATTATTTGGATTGGTACATTTTGTTCCTGAACACCAGGAGATGTTTTTACCTTATTTTTTTTTGTTTCCTGTATGTGTCTTTTTTTCCACTGAAGGACATGTACAGTGAAGACACTGTGAAGTTTGAGCTGCTTTACTTAAGCTAATATTCCTGAGGTGCTATTAGGAACAACTTCATTTTATTGTGTGTGATGCATTTCTGGGATTGTGTTGTGTTCTATGGCACACATCAAGCTTTTGTGACACGTACTTCTGCACTTCCTGGTAGTAGTTCATTGGGACTATTCATTTTGCCTATTAACCCCGTCTACCTCCTAGGCAGAGAAGAATTTCTTCATACCTTTTCTAGTCCTAAAATTGAAATATTCTTGCATCTCATGTCAGTTCTTCCAGGTTTTGCCTTCATCAAGACAACAGATTTCTCAGTGTTGTGCTCTTTGAAATGAAGAGATGGTTTCTTTTCATCTGTACTTTCTGGGGCCTGCCTTCCATGAAGGTTTTCCCTTTCTGCTGCAGCTCTTTATGCAAAGAACAATCTTCCGGGTTGTTCTATCCTCTGAAACATCTTCTAACATATTTCTAGTCTATCCTCTGTGCTCTTCAATTTGCTCTGAGAAAACCTAAGGCCCTTATTCAGCTCTCAAAGTATGAGCTCAAGTTGGGGATGCACAGGAAGCAGAAATGAAGTCAGTGTCAAACACTACTGTGCAAACATAAACCAAACCTAGGCACAACGTTTTACCCTTACTGGGATGTTTTGAAAGAGTCTTTTGTCCACAGCCTTTTAAGAGTGTTGTGTCTCTCTCCCCTTTTACAAGTATTTATGTAAATTTGCCTTTTGTGTAAAGGGTTCTCTCTTAGGACTTAAAATTTAGTACCAAATGACAAAGAGAAGGTGGTTAGATCTGTATCTGTTTCTGTAATTACTTAAGCTTGTCTGATGAGCACTTCTGACCTCTGCCCTGTTTTTTATACTCGGGCGTGTGTGTAATGGTTTTGAATGTCAAAGCAGACATGTTATCTTCCAAATACATTATTCAAGTGATCATTTATCTCCTCATGACTTTGCCAGGTATCTGATTGTTTATCAGCTCTCAACGGCTGCAATTGCTGCTGCTTTGTGAGCCTTTCCAGCGACGGCAGCCTGATTTTTGATTCTGTTTCAAATAAATGTGTATGTCACATCTGACAGAACCAGCTGCTTAAAGGGCATCCTTGATGCTGAGAAGCAGTAACAAGGAGTAAAGATGTCTTGCTAGCTGGGGGGGAGGGTTGAGGGTCAAGAAGAGCATTGTATGATCCTGTGTTTTGGGCTCCACTGAGCCAATTCATACTGCAGATATTTTTAGCACTGCTCTTCAGCAGGCAACATGCTGTACAATTACACATAACCATGATGCTTCTCTTGTAGACTGGTGTAACTATGTTTCCACCTTCTGGCAACTAAAAGGAATAGCTGAAAAGAAACTAAAGAGAATTACGTTTTTGTTTTTGTGAGGCACTAGAAGATGAAGGAGGAATTTTAAAGAGGCACTTTTCTTGAGCTTGAAGAGATTTTTAACTCTTCAAAGTTCAGTATTCTAGGCTATGTGTAACCATAGAAGCCGTTTCCAAATAGTCTGCTTTATAACTACTGTGAAAAAGAGTACTTGAGCTGAAAGGTCATAAACACAAGGTGCCTGCAGGAGGACTGTGAGTAATAAGACACCAGACAGACACTTTATATCGAGGGAGGGAGTATGAGTGTATATCGTGGTAACTGGGGACATGAACACACTTGGTGGAACTCCAGTCTCTAAAATACCTATACATTCTATCTATTAAGAATGACAATTGTTATAAAGGTACATACTGTTATGGAGGACACATAGGCAAGACTCTAGGCATTCTGTGAGGTAGTGCCCTTCAGTTATAAAGAAATGTTAATTTTCCCAAATAAAAGTCCCTTTCACAAGTCAGGATGACCTCTCCCTGTCTTTGACAACAGTGTAGCCAGAGCTAGACTTTCTTTCAGGAGCTGATCAGTAACCTATAGTTCCTATTTCTTGTTCTTTGCCAGGTCAGTGCTGTCTGCTTATTTCACAGGAAAGACCAAATGTCCTTTTGGTAGTGATATCTCAGAACAGCCCTCGGTGAACAGGAAGAAGATAAGTCTGAGTAGATAGTGAAATACATATTTCTAGAACCTATAAAGCAGTACAACCTGTGAGTCCAAAACTTCCAGGTGAAAATGCCTTTTTCAGTGAAAGCAGATTTTCAAGCTAACTGTCCAAGTATGCATTCAGACAGGATCCCTTATGGGCACAATGAGATCACTGTTCCTTATGCCCTTGTTAGCTGCATTAAAGCTGGTTTGGAGAGATTTTCTAGCACAGGTACATAAACCTGATTGAGTAGAGTTGCTGGATGCCAGTATTGAATCTGGACTTTGAATGAGGTTGTTTACTTTGTATTGAGTGCAGGGAGTCCCCTCTAAGCTGCAGTCAGCGTCCAGAACTTAGCTTCTTTCACATGGCACATTGCCTCACTCGAGAAAATCATCCTATTCAAAGTGGCTTCTGGTGTATCCCTTTGGATGCATTTTTTAATTCCTTTAGTCAGGGGCTATTTATCATTACAGAGGTTGTGAACTAGCTCTGACAATAAACTGTGTAAAAGGAACGCGCAACCTAGATTTCTAGTGATGAGACTTTGCAAACAGACCAAATAACTTTTTCTGCTATGTCAGAGGTCTGTGAGATACACAGCTCTTGGCTCTTCAAGCAGGGAGATGAGGAGGAAAAGAGGTGAGGAAAACTGTTGAGGCAGTGCTGCCAGCACAGTTTTGCTCTCCTATCTCCATTGTAAAGATAGGTGCTTGGCTCCAGGCCCCAGGGCTGGAGGCATCCCCGCTTCAGGAGGGGAGGAAGGTGGGGTGGGATCACTGAGCCTGGGACATACCATGGCCCTGGATGCCCTGCTGTGGGGTGAATTTTAATGGCTGCCTGATGATGGGGGGGATGGGGAGGAGGGGGCTGCCATGGTGAGGGAGTGCTGTGTCTGCCTCTGTAAACTGCACTTTTTGGGAGCGGCACCCCTGGCACCTGCTCCACTGAAAGGGTCCACTTTAATAGGATTTATATGGAAAATGGTATATAATCAGTGACACAACCTCATTAGCTGAGCATCTCTGGACACCTTGTCCTTAAGTGCAACAGCTCTAAAAGTGTGTGCATAAAGTTTTGTCTCTATATATTGATTTTTATATATATATGTAGCAACATGCACACATAGACACAGCTGCAGCACAGATACTTTTAGCAAATTCAGGTGATATATGTGTATTTTAAGCGGGTCCATAGCTGTGCACTGTGGCATGGGCTGTACAGGCCTGAGGGCACAGGGTGGGAAACAGCTGTGGTCTGTGGCATGAACGTATGCAGCAAAGGCCTTCTGGTGGGGAGCATGAGGCTTCCTAAGTCTGCTTCTGACACTTGCTGCACACTCCACCCTAGCTGACATTTTTGCATCTTGTTTCCTTCTCTCGTTTGTTTTGCAGTCCCTTGTCTCAGCTTTTCACATGGCACCCTAGGATGTGGAATAAGGAGCCAAAAGTCACGATGTGGGTGTTCTCCCAGCCTGGAGCAGGCATTGCTCTGTCACCGTGTCCGCAGGAGCTTCTCCTCTGGGCTGTATTTTAAGCCATTCTGGGAAGATGAGAAAATGCAGACCTTTTGCCAGCAATGCCCACAATCCCATGACAGCATCAACAGATGTGGGAGCTGACCTGGCTTCATGTCACATATTCCATCTGCAGACCACTGGTGTACAAAAATGGTAGGCAGTTCAGGCAGCACGAGCCTGAATAAGGACATGCCGCAGGACTGGGTTTCCCCTGGCAACTCTACCCTTCTGCATCATACTCCCTCGCATTGAGCTTAAAGTCTGCCGGAAGTGCTGCTAACCAGCTGCAACACCGGAAAGAAATGAAAAAGTAAGTCTGACTGGAAACCGCTGTGGATAATTTTTCTAAACCACAATGTGACACAAAGCTATAGGTGTTAAGCTGGCTCATAAGAAAGGGTGTTTGTGAAAGGTACAGTGGAAAACAAGGGCTATCTGGGGTGAATGGTCCTAAACAGAGAGAGTTCTCACTTCTTTGCAACTATATTTGGGCCTTTTGTGAGGACAAAGTGGGAGGGGAGCTCCAGATACATCTCTGCAGTTCCCTGGTATGCAGGAGCCACCTTGTAAGCATCCACTGGGACCAGCATCCACACTGGACGGAGTGTGCGCGCTAACGTCGCTCTACCCATCCCTGGCACTGTGAGTGTCAGAAGACTGGAACACACTGGTGCTGCTGCTGTTCATCTCCCGTGCTCCTGTGGCCAGAGGCCTTCTCCATGCTGACAACTGGGTAACTTTCCTCCAGCCTCAGCATTCACTGGGATGAATCTGAGTGTGAGCAGTGCCACTCCCCCACTGGAAGGCTGCGGTTAATGGAAGAGTGACACACTTATTGCATGTGTCTTGTGTCAGCCACCACCGTCAAGGCTGAGTAAAAATTTTAATTTATTTTAATGTAGTTATTGAGGCATTTTCATTCCATCAAAGGAAATAACACAAGACAGTCTACAAATATTCATTTGCTACTTTTAAATGAAATTGATTCAGCTGTGCTTGGTTTCTCCTTTTTGGGTTTTACTTGAAGACTTTCTTCTCGCTTACAGGCACAAGTATTCAGGGATCGTGAACCTTAAAAATGGCTGTATAAATTCTGTATTTCGTACATGAATATTTAAAGAAAGTAATATACTGTGTTCTTTCTCTAAGGCCCCATTTTTAATCATTAATGCCTGTTCTTTAAACCCCATATATATGAGATTTGTATGCCTTTAAAAAAAAAAAAAATTACTTCTCTGGGACAAGTTCCAATATGACAATATTCTGTTTATGCATATTTATAGATCAAGATTGGTGAATACTAAATTTGCTGATAAACGTTGTGGAGGGCTTTACTTTTCTTTTGAAAGAGACTGAAAAATTATTTGCAAATTGTGTCAAATTCAGTACATAATTCTGGTCACAATGCATATTTTTTTTACTTTTTGGTTCAAAAAATATTTTTCAAACTTTTTGATTTAAAGGAGCTTTTGCAAGCATAATTTATCCAAATTGGGGAGGGGGGGAAGGCAACCCAAATTTTTTGACAGAACTGAGTAACATGAAACAAAGCAAAATATTTCATTTGTGGCAAAGATTTTAAGTGAACAAAAATAATTAAATTTGCGAGTTTTTTAATGTAAGAGTTACGTTACCTTTTGCATGTTAGTAGCAGAATCCTCCTCGATGAGGTTGCACTGGCATTGTTTCCAGGTTGCAATGAAAGCTTTTCATCCAGATGCATCAGTGTTTTGTTAGAACTTCGAAGAACACCATCAGGCTGTTGACTGAATGGGCGTACATATTGCACTGTGTTTAAGAAAATAACTGTTGCCTCTTGCACTCAGCTCACGAACATGGCAGCATTTCGTTCTTTCTGTGGCACAAGTGTGGCTGTGTTCCGGTTTTTCTTCTGTGCACCAGGTGTCCTCACTTGATGTATTTTACATTTAAAATGAGATTTTGAATGCTGCATCATTAAAGCCTGTTACTTTTTAGAGCAGTTCATAGTGGACGAGGATTTAGGTTTCTGTGTGCACTGTGAACCCTGGCCGCCTTTTCTCCTCCTCCCAGCACATACTGAGAAGTATGCTTGAGTTTAAATACAGGTTTGAACAGTGCATGACCTAAATAGGCAAGAAGAAAAGTCCTGTTCCAACACATAGGACATCTCTAAATCAAACATTGCACAGAGATGTTTTATTGTCTGGTGTGCATTGGGTTTTGACTCGGGAATGAAAACAATGTATCAGTATTTCCCATGGGATGGAAACACCATTTTCCAGTCACATCTAGCTGCAGGTGACTGATTCAGAAAGTAAATGATTAGAGATACAAATGGAGGCACAAAGGAGAGCATGACAAAAATGCTACCAAGAAGACAATTTGAGGGTATGCAGAGGCGAGTGATGGAAAACAAGATAGCTTTATGGGCAGGCTATAGGGAACCTCAAGACAAAAGTGTGATCGCTGATTTCTGACAGTAACATCAGAAAAACGCAGTTAGGATGTAGCTGCTGTAGTGTTGTGGAAACAGGCGTACCCTCCAAGGCCTTGGCTTTATTCCCCAGCTGCCTGGGGGCACAACAAAGCACTGTTTGTGAACCTTTCTGCTGTTACAGAACCAACATGAGTCTGCGATTGACTGCAGTCTTTAAGATCTGAACAGAAGATGTTGAGAGTTTGACTGGGGGAATGTGTATGTATATCGTACAGCATAGCGCAGTGCAAGTTTGCTGTGCCAAACTGGGGTCATTTACATATGTTATATAACTGTAGGAAAGTATCAATGATATTCTTAGCCAAATCCATGTTCAAGCAACAGTTGAATGGGTTTTCATCAAAATTCTCCACTGAGAACTACATACATTTTGATTGGAAAGCTTTTGGATAGCGTGGACTTCTGTTTTTCTTTTGTGTGAATGAGAAGCAATGTGTTGGGATGACAGCACTCTCTCAATCTATCAATGAACTGCTGCCTGTTTGCCAAAACAGGAGCTAGCAATTTATAAGGCATAGTTCATTAAAAAGTATTTATAGCTGTAGAATAGCGTAACTTTCTAGATGTCTATTTTACCCTGTCTATGAAAGCAAGAAACAAACTCAAGTTTTTCACCTCTTGCAATAGGACAGTTGCCCTTTTTGTTCTACTACGGAAGTGGAATTACCCTTCAGGAAATTAAAAGCATGCAAGGGTTAGGAATAATTTCTTTGTCAAATAGTTGATGAAGTCTAGATCCTGAATTTTCCTATACATGCTGCTACCTTGATTTTTCAGGAAGAGTTGTAATGTGTGCATGCTTGCTCTTGCAAAGCCTTTTTTTCATCTTGGGCAGGTGAGTCTATGTAGCGGCAGTAAGAGGTCTCTAGCTATCTTTGTGCTAGCTAGCTGGCCATGAATAGTGAGCAGCTAGAGATGCCTGTAAAATGGTATCAGACTTCCTGTATTTTAAAAAAATTGCCTTTTTTTTTTTTTTTTTGTAAACAGTAGTAGCTTTTTATTTTCAAAACCCTTTTTGCTTTACTTTCTTCAGTACAAGCTCGATACTTGATATGGTGTCTTGTTTAGAACTGTTTTCAAAGGAAACAGACATTTTACTGTGTGTTCTCTTTGAAGGGATTTGCACAACAATTTGTGACCATGTGCCATTTTCTTTACCTTTGCTTCATGCAGTGCTGAATCCTGCTAAAGATGGGTCAGACATGGGCAGTTCTGATTGCACTTCTTTTCTTGCTAATCGATCTCATTGAAGGGCCAGGTAAGTGAGAAATAACCAAAACTACACTCAGTGCTCTCTGTATTTCCAACTCACTGGTGTACTGTAACTTTGCAGTACACTAGGGGAAATTTTACTTATTGTTTAAAGTGAGTGCAAAGATTGATGTCACCTCAGCTGACAAAATAATCATATGCCTTGCAGAATGGCACAGGATGACACATATATATGATAGGAATCCAACACAGATCATCTGAAGACCCATCTCCTGTTCAACTGGGACAATGTCAGAAGTGCTATGATTTCTGGTAGAAAAGGGATCTACATGTGCCCCCAACTATATATGCCTCGTGAACTACTGCGCCAAGTGATCTTGCGTTTTAACCTTGTTACACGTGTATCTTCCACTGCCATCCCCAGTTTTACTCACACTTTAACCAAAGTACCTAATTCAGCAATGCAACAATGGCTTCCTTTGCCATAAGCCTTCCTCATCAGTTTTTCAAAGCCCATATTGAAGTAATATAAATCTGTTGCACAAAAAAACAGATGGAGGATTTGCAGCTCATCAGCATTCATCACATACCTGTATGACATCCATAGCAGGAAGGTATGATCTCCACCGCATTTCCAGACTTCAAAGAGTGACAGCAGGAAGCTAGACCTGGAAATTGAATACTACTTATATGTGTGTCTGCACAGAGCAATGTGTCCCCAGGGCTGCCAGTGCAGTAAGGAAGTAGAAATTTTTCAGTGTGATGAAGTCAAGAATTTCCTATGTTTTGACAATGGCTGTAGTATAATTTTTCATGTCTTTTTTCTTCTTATGTAGCTTACAACATGGTGAGTGTGGAGGCTGGCCATGAGGCTGTGTTGAGTTGCCCTTACATCTCCAAGGTATACTTGCTAATAATGGTGACATGGAAGACAAAATGCAGCACTTGCTGCTTGTTGGCCTATAGAAGTGATCACAATGAGACAAGGAAGTTAAACTGCAGTGAGAGCGTGATGTGGAAATATTCACCTGACAGTGACCCTGCTCTTCGTATTTACCCTGTGAACCTTGGTCATGAGGGAAATTACACCTGTGAAATTGCCAGCAGTGCAGGGAATTTTATTTTTTTCTCTTCTCTGACTGTGATAGGTAAGATGTGCTTCGTGACTGTTTTTGGGGTTTGTGTGTGTCTGTGTGTAGATAAAAATGATCTGGTTTGATGGTAAAAGACCAAATAAATTTGGATGCATTCTGAAATTGAAAATAAAGAGGTGAGCTGATTTACTCTGTCTATTTGGAGTGGGGATAAAGCATGAAGAGTTATGCAATAGGACTTGGCTGTTCTGTGGAGAAATAACGTTTGTGTGTGTGTTAACTTCTACTAATTCATGCACAGGAGAGGTTTTAAAATGCACAAATCCATCAGTCTGCCTAGTTTCTGAGAGAGTTCTTTGAGTGTAACATAGTTTGAATATTGTGTGAATGTTCACAATGAGGATTATATACTTTTGGTTAAGTTAATACAAACAGAAGATATCAAATAAATACTGCTGCTATAAGCTGAGCAAGAGGATGCTTAACCAAAATTCATGATAAAATCAGTGTGTGTTTTGTCCAGGTAAAAGCTGAATAGGAAGGAAGCAAAACTTTCAGGACACTGTGTGGAAATATTTGTCTTTTCCAGAAATACTGAAAGCTGTCAATGAGACTGATTCACTAAAATAAAAATGAAATTATTCTATTTTCACCCTAGGCAGGGACAAAAACAACATTAGGAAATATAATCAATACATCAGTTCATCTTTTTCAGATAGTCTTCCACTAAGCTTTTGTGTTCTGGGCATATTAATTTTTCATGATACTCAGAAGGCTTATGGGAAATTAATTTTTGAATTCTAAAATTGCTATTATTAATTTATGTCACTTGATTTTTTTGTTGTTGTTCTTCCCTGCAGGGTCTTGCCTTTCTGATAATGGCTTACGGTACTGTCCAAGCCTTTGCCTGTTTTGTCAAATGCAGAATATGAGTTGTTAGGCTTTAGGCAGAACAATTTTGTCTGATCCTCTCTTATTTATCTACTGTCAAATTATTGATTCTACCTACCCAACATCCTAAATATTTTAGGTGGAGCTTCCACAAGTTGTGTCTTCCTCGGTATGTGCACTGATGTACTTCTGCATCTTCATTTGATCCACCCCTCTCTGTCATCCCATCTTTCCCTGTTACTACTGTAGTCACCTGTTGGAAACATGAGGAAGCAGTGCTTTTAGATGCAGCTACCTAGTTTTGGAGATATTCACCTTGGACTTTTTGATGTATTTTTTTCCCTAGGGAATTTTGGTGTTGGTATTCTTAATTATTTTAAAACCTCTTGAATTGGCCAAGCAAACTAAAAAATACCACCTTTTTTTTCTGTTTTTGAGTTGGTGATTTTATACTGAACTAGAAATAATGGTTGTCGTCTGTTTTTTAATTCTTCTGTAGTTCCTCCTACAGTGACTCTGACCCATGACAAGAACAGGGTGGCTGCTTGCCAAGCATCTGCTGGCAAGCCAGCTGCTGACATCTCCTGGGTGCCTGCAAGTCATCACAGCACCGAGGAAGAAGTTCATCACCCTGACGGAACAGTGACCAGAGTGAGCTACATAGGCTGGGTCAACAGCTCGTTTTCCACCATCACCTGCCTGGTTACTCACCCAGCTGCAAACCAGACTCTGTCCCTAGACCTGTCATGTAAATAACACTGTTCTGTAATTGCTCTTCATCACATTTTTGGGCTTCTTTGTGCTTTTCTGTGCAGCTGTTTCCACAGAATGCCAGGACTCTGTTTAGTGGGGTTATAAGCCAAAGTCCTAGTGCATGCTGAATAATTTTGACGCAGTCAGTTGAAACTATATGTTTCTTGTATGGAACAACTTCCAGTGTGTGCTTCTTTCTATCCCTGTTCTGTTTTGCAAGTGTTCCTCATTAAGCTTTTGATGGGTGGACCTTGGCTGGCCTCTGGGTGCCCACCCAGCTGCTCTATCACTCCCACTCCTCGGCAAGACAAGGGGAGAAAAATACAATGAAAATCTCATGGGTTGAGATAAGGACAGGGAGATTACTCACCAATTACTGTCACGGGCAAAACATACTCAACTTGGGGAAATTAGTTTAATTTATTGCCAATCAGATCAGAGTTAGGATAGTGAGAAGAAAGGAATCTAAAAGCACCTTCCCCTCACCACTCCCTCTTCCTGGGCTCAGCTTCTCTCCTTACTCCCCTCAAGTGGCACAGGGGAAAGGCTGTTGTGGTCAGTGTATAACACTTTGTCTCTGCAGCTTCTTCCTCCTCATGCTGTTTCCCTGCTCCAGCATGGGGTCTCACCCATGGGAGACAATCCTTCATGAACTTCTCCAATGTAAGTCTTTCCCATGGGCTACAGTTCTTCATCAACTGCTCCAGTGTGGTTCCTTTCCACAGGGTGTAATCCCTCAGGGACAGACTGCTCCAGTGTGAGTCTCACATAGGGCCACAGGTCCTGCTAGAAAACCTGCTCCAGCATGGACTCCTCTTGACAGGGTGAAAGGTCCTGCCAGGAGCTTGCTACAGCACAGGGGCTCTCCACTGTGTCACAACCTCCTTCAGGGCACACCCGCTCTGGTGTGGACCTCCATGGGATGCAGGGGGACAGCCTGCACCATAATGGTCTTCAACACAGGCTACAGAGGAATCTCTGCTCTGGCACTTGGAGCACCTGCCCCATCTCCTTCACTGACCTTTGTGTCTGCAGGACTGTTCCTCTCACATGTTATCTCAGCTGCTGTTGTACAGCAGTTTTTACCCTTACTTAAATATACTATCACAGAGGTGCTATCACCATCACTGATTGCCCCAGCCTTGGCTAGCGGTGACTCTGTCTTGGAGCTGGCTGGCATTGGCTCTATTGGACATTTGGGCATCTTCTGGCATCTCCTCAAAGAAGCCACCCCTGGAAGCCTCCCCTCCACCAAAACCTTGCCACACAAATCCAATACACTGCTACAGTAATCTTTTTAATCACTAATGACAGAAAATTTGCTTTCAGCAGCCACTGTGATACAGCTCACTAATTTTTGATGTGAAGCTTTGAACCCCTGAAATTGAATTTTGACCAACTTCCTTCAATGGTGATGGTCTGGAGAAAGATTCCTTGGAGAATGTCTGTCTGTGATTTTCAAGTGATCTTTCCCAGGGCCAAAGGTAGTAAAGGGTAAAATTCAGCTTCTCAGCTGGCTGTGCTGGACCTGTTAGAAGTCAAGTTGGAAGGATTTGTACAAACAGCTAAATAAGTGCTCATATCACCAAAATATCTCAGTAGAGGCTTGAAGGATAGAAGTTAGCATAGATCAGTCATTAATAACACCATTTTGCAGGGATGGCTGGTCAGTTCTGTTGTTGCAGGGCTAATATCATTTGAAGAAAAGGAGATTGTGCAGGCAGACGAGATGAAAATCAAAGTAAGCTTGTACACGCAACTGACTGGGTGTGTGAGGCAGCTTCCTATTGCTGGTTGGCATCTAGACATCTCATCTGTATCTATAAATGAGCTGAAGCTCACTTAAGCTGTAAGGGTAGAGGATTAGCTTTCCCCTCTGGTTAGGGTAGGTAGTAACACCATGTAGTCAGTGTCTGGCTCTAAGTAGCTTTCTTTTGTCATCTCTCAGATGCTCCTCCTAGTCTTCTCTATCTTCTGATAGGAGGATCTGCAAGTGTTGCTGTTCTCAGTGGTGTGACTTTATGCATGATTTTCAAGTGCAGAGGTAAGTCATTTGATGAGTCTGAAGTGTATTACAATTCCATTGCTGATTGTATGCAGGTACAAGGACATGTACCACAATGCTGAGAGTGGGATGGGAGGCAAGGACTGAGGAAAATGTCCATATATGATGCACCGTCCTTTTGGAAAAGTCCTCATAAAATATGGGGTGGAACTTTAAAAAAAGTCCAGAGTTTTGTAAAAGCTGTAGTTATTATGATATTAATGCATTATATATATGGCAGAGAGTCATCTAGGATGAAAAGGATTATTTCTGAAATCAGGGTAAGTTTTGAGCTTTTCAAAATTAGTTTGATTGCTCTGCATTTACCAACATAAAATTCTATACAAAAGAATGACAATTCACAAACTAGTCTGATGACAGGACACAAACAAGCTCCCCATTTCCATCAGCAATCATAAGGTTTCCCTTGCACAAGTGTAAGAATAGGCTTAATGTCCATCCCTCTGATAGCTCGCAGTTTCTCAGGCCGTATAGATTTCATTGACATTGGGTCAGGCTCATACTGAATAATTTGATACTGAGAATTCAGACAATGGTTGGAGTCGGGTAAGACAGCTGAGATGGGGCATGAAGGGAGTAGAAGCCCAAGCAGAGTCTTAAAATGGGAGGAAGAGAAAATAGCAGGCTGAAGGCAAGAGCGTTTTCAGGAGAGATGAAGCACTGGGAGAAGGCGATGTAGAGAGGTGAGTGAACTGTAAAAGGAGGGAACTTGCAAAGAATCAGAGGGCCTTTGTTGCCTTGGTGCTGCTCTAGCTTTACTGCTCATCTGGGTTTCTTCTTTGGGCCCAATGTCTTTCAGATTATTCCTCCTGCATTGGGCATATTACATTGCAGGTGTATTTCATGCAGGAGGTTTGAACAAATGGGGTGCAAGACAGTTGGAAAGAGAGAATAATGAGGGGTGGTGTGCACTAGAAGAACAGAGAAAGCAGGGTGAGGAAAACAGAAAGATGGGAGAAGAAAACAGAAAAGCTGTTGTCATCAGCAGTGGCAGCACTGACCAGTGCTTGCAGCACTTTGACGGAAGCCTGTCCCTGTTACAGGGTGACATGCTTCTTTGGGACAAGTGAGGAGATGAGAAAATACGCTCAGACAAGTTCTTTGGACCAGCACATCCCCACAGAACTGAGGAAAAATGCACCTAGCTGAGTCAGTTCAGTCATGTCTCCCAGGGTGACCAAAGGTTTTAACAAAGGGAAAAACAGAACAATAGTGTGTTCAAAAGCCCGGACATAAAAAAGAACTTAACACATAAGTGTAACTATATTTTGAAGAAAGTCTTAACAGTTGAGGGTAGCTAGAGGAGAACATAACAGCTGTCCACCTTGCTCCATCAAACCATTTTAATTTCCTGACATTCTACTTTCAGCTTTCCAGTTACGTAAATTGGCACATGGACCAGCAGTACAATTTACAGTAAGTGGGTGTTCTTGTGTGTGTGTGTGTTTTATGTTTTGGTTTTCTTGGTGTTTTTTTTTTTCTTTTTTTTTTTTTTTTTTTCTGTATTCTTCACTAAAACATGGAATTTTGTTGCAGTGTGTCTGCTCTGACAAAACTCCCATTTATCTCTGTGTTTGCCTGGAGTGGGGAATGAGGAACAGTGTATCTGGGAGGGTGTCTACTGTTTGGATGGCTCTATCTTCATGTATATTCAGAGTATCTGAGTAATTGCTTAAGCACTTGATCAAGAGTGAAATAGTGCATTTCCTCCCTAAGAATGCTATAAATTACATTTACAATGCCAATGGCTAAGCTGAATTTTAAATCTCCCAGTAGTTAATGTTTTCACATTTCTGCTTCACAGAGTAATCTCAGCTCTGATCTTTTGCTTAAGAATGCGTATAATGCCCGTGATGGCAGAAACATGCCTGATTAAGGATCAGATGAAAACAAACATGCATTTTACAACGAGGGAAAAGGATGCACTTCCTTATGCTGTATTAGAGACAAACACAGCTGTGAAACTTTTATTTTTTAAGTTTCTATTCAAACACTCAAAAGCTAGGTAACAGCAGTGATAAATCTGCCACTGCAACTTTTATTGCCTGTCAAATGCCAGTGTGTTGTGTACATATTTAACAGCATGATAAAATGCTGCTCTTTCCTTAGGGCTTCTGCCTCATTTAATGCACATTGAAAGAGCAATTATTTCAGATACTTTTTTCTGCTCATGGTTCAATTAATGGTCATATGCTTTGTTCATTGAAAACTAGTCGAACAGTTCTGTGAAGTTAGAGTGATTAATTTCCATATATGCTTTTCTATGGCATTCAAAACAGTTTGACTGATGGGAGTGGGAGTGGCAGATATCAAAGTCAAAACCTTCGAGTGATTTTAGGTGCCTAAATTGGATTGCCTGTGGCCTGCCTGTTGGGTTTTTTTTCAGAGAAGGTAGCGCTGTTCATTATCATCTATTTTTCTGAAAATACCAACATTTGAAAACTTGTTTTCAATCTCATTAAGAAAAAAGAATTCCAAAAGCTGTCCAGGTAGGATTTGTGAAGGTGGTTGTTGCCTCTCCATCAGTTCAGGTTTTTCCCTCTGTGTGCTAGCCCTTTGCTCACAGAGCTTAGAGAAATAATTTCATAGTTCTTTTGCAAATGTTACCTACTGGGCTTCTTCTGGTCTTGTTTTTTGTTTTGTCTCTAGGTATGGTGGCTCCACAAAGTTCCAAAATGTAATATAATGGTACATGGCTTGCTTTATATTGCAGACTAAAAACTTCAGATCTACACCATTACATAAGAACACAGAAGAGGTCAAGCCTCCTGTCTTATCAGAGAGCATCTATCAGAATTACAATCCAAGAATGAACTATTAACAGCATAGGCACAAGCAGTTTAATACCAGCCCAGGTACTCATGATACGGAGTTACTTGAGCTTCAACTAACAGATCTGAGACCTTACTGCACAGCAGAGCAGCAGAACACTTGAAACTGCCCCACAAAAGTCTTTGTTTCTCCTGAGCTGGAGACAGTGGGAGAGAGCAACCTGCTTTAGTACATTACTTCTGTCTTTCTCTAAATATCAGTACAGTTCTTGAAACATTTGAAACTTTTAAAAGACAGAGCTGAGGAAATACCCATCTAAATTTTGTTTTAAAGTGGACTCCATGGTTTGTGCTGTCTTTCCTCAAATCAATAATTGAGGTATTTCTGTGCCAGAGTAACAGACTGCTGGTGAAAATGTAGCACTTTTGCCCACTTCAGTAACTGGACTCTCTTTGCAATTTTGTGTTGGAAACCAGGAAGTGACAGCGGGGAGCCCAAAACATAGAAGGTCAAAGAAATGCATCCAGCAGAAATAAAAGAGGGTTTGGTTTTTTTTCTGTGTAAATAATTACATGTGGCAGATGACAATCTGGTATTTGTCATCTTCGTTACTTTTTTTTTTTTTTATGTATTTCTTTTTCAATTAAACTTTCTGCTTGCGTTGCCAATGGAAGAAAAAAGCATATTTGAAATTGTACTTGATATGGAAATGAGAAATAACAACAGGCAATTTTTTTAAGATTCATTGTAAAGTAAACATGCAAATATTAAAATATTTACCTAAATGATTTCTGTGGCTAAATGTTTACTGACCAGTTTCTGAGAAGCTGAGATCACAGCATGGTTTTACTGAGAACAGAAGTGTGAAGTTGTAAAAAATGTAGGTGATATGCTTGTTTAAAACAAACAAAAAACCCTAAGAAAACCTTTTTTTTTTTTTCCTCATCCTTGTCCCCCCAAGCTGAAAAAAACCCCAACAAAGTGGTTGTTATTTTCAGTTTTCATTTGTCAGATTTGTCAAACCTTCTAAACACTAATGAAGCAGTTGTTTTGAATGGCCTCTGCCAGCTCGTCACTGCAGGATGTCATCTCTGCTTTGAGATGTTTGCAGGCATGAGGATGTCCCAGTCCCTTTTAATTGCACTTCACTTTATTACTTCAAAATAGATATGGGTGGGCACCTACTGACATCGCTCCAGCCTTTCATTTTAGTCAGAAAAGCATGAAGAGTGACTGCCTTATTGAAATGTGCCTACAGAAGGTAGTCTGTCCATGCTTGGTAAACAAGTGAAGCTTTTCTTGTGATGTTAAATGTCAGTGATGGGTCACTATCTCAGAGCTGTGTACAGCTTCTTCATGTCTTCTGTTGGGAAGGAGATGCACCTTTTCATGTATAAAGCTATAAAACCTCTGGGAGAAATAACTGACAGGCAGTTCAGAATTAGTGAAAACAGGTTTATAGTGATGCTAACTAGGAAAAGCATTTTGTAGCTCTAGTGAAATTGCCCATTTGAGTTTAAAAGTGGGTTCTTAGGTTGGTGTTGCTCAGTGTCACAAGGGAGCATGGATCGTTCCTGTGCATAACTACGGCAATTTGATACTCTCTTATTCAGAAGGTGGACCATTGCAGCCAGATCAAAGGATGACATGGCTGTCAAAATGAGGAGTTAGGCTGTGGAGCAGTCTGCTTTTGGCAGTCATGGTGCATGTATGTTGTGATTTTTAGGGTGCAAAGCAAGAACTTTTCACAATTCCTTTGCTCCAAGTGAAATGATGAAGAGTAAGATGAAGAGTAATGTAGAGAGATGGAGAGATGTTAGAGTGGAGGGTAAAACCCTCTGGAGAAATATCACTGTGATAATTAACCCTGTCTGAAAAGTATGGCTTCTGTGCTCATTATTTTACTTTCCCCTTTAAATTGTATTTGGTGGAATTGGTCCAGTCACCTGCAAAATGTCAGCATTTCCTAGAAATTCTTATGAGCCTGTTTGATGTGCTGAAACAAGGTGCGCTGGCATTGACATAGGTCCTTTTGTGCTGCAGGTTGTCACAGTTTAGGGGCAGGGCAGCCCCTTAGACCTGTAACAGATGCTCTCTGTTAACCCCCCTCCCTCCCTCCCCAAAGGGGAAGAGAAAAGGAATAAGGGAGAGAGACTGAGCAATTAGACAAGGAAATTAGAACAGCTTTACTGA
>JAAGNO010010251.1:0-13984 GCA_033439905.1 Ceryle rudis
TGCGGTGCGCCGTGTTTGTCAGTGAGAGGGAGCGGGGCGCGTTTGTAGCTGGCAGCGTTGGACAGATTGAGAAGCTGCAGCGGAAAGGAGCCGATAAGAAAGTTTCTCCTGAGACTTGCCCGTCCCGTGGGTTTAAAAAATGGCTCCGCAAAAGGACAGCCTATATCAGGGGTGAGCAGGCCAGTTACGCTGGAACTCTTGGTTTGTGTTTTGACCAAAATATGAATCCGTTTTCTGAGGTGAAGCAACTCTTCCAGTTCTTTTGATGTGCAGAAATCAGTTACAAGCCATCTTTATTTTACAGAGATAATAGGTTTATTCTATTAACTGTAAATTATATGAAGCTTCCTGTTTATCTTCTTTTAAGGAAAAGTCTTTTTGATGCCATCATCTTCCTTTTCTCATTATCCCTCAAACAGAAAGGGGGAATACAGATGTATTCAGTGGTTGTTAAGTTAGTTATCTCAAAGACTCGTAGCTGATTGTGGCAATGCTTGACATGTACTAGTGCTTAAGACCCTCAGGTGGACAAGAGTAGACTGTTAGTGCACTGATACTTCATCTTACGCTTGAACCTATTCAAGGAATTTCATCAAACAGCGGGTGAAGAAAGGCATACACTGAGGTGTGATTATTATTTAGACTCACGCAGTTAAATGATTTTGATTTTGTAGTTACTGGTACAATAAGTCTTTGTTAGGTTTCACTTCTGTTGCTCCCAATGTTTAAGATGGACTATACTATAGTAAAATACTTCATCAATACCATTTTACTTCAGATGTAATTCCAAATAGCCTGAAGCTACAGCCTCCATTAACTTACGGTTTATGTCCTTTGTGTCCCCTTGTATCATGCAGAGTCTGGAATGAAGCACACCATCTTGCATCTTTCCATTCTTGAGGTCACTCCTAGATGTGACTGTTTCTGCCTTTTGAGTAAAGGTGAGACTTGTCTCCCTGAGTCATGTCATCTCTGGCATTCCTTGCCTTCAGTGCTTGGGCTGTAAGATGGAAGTAGACCTCAGGTCTCTTGGCATAGTATCTCCCAACGAACCTAGAGAAGCTGCATTCCTTCTGATAATTTGCTAGAAGGTCTGTAAAGCAGAATTTAATATAGAATCATATTTTTGGATCTCAAGTCCCTAGATCCATTTGATATTCCTGGAGATTATTAAACTGGAGCAAAAATAATTCTTTTGCGGAGTGGTGAATTTAATTTTAGCATTGGAGCTGCCAGCTCCAAGGTGGTATTACATGGTTGGAATAGCACCTGCTTCAAAAAATCTCTTTCCTTCCACTGTAGTAGCACTACTGTGAATTACACTGATCCCAGCTTTCCTCTAGTCACTGTTGCCTAAGGTGCCTTGAAAGTTGACCAAACTGCTGCTGAGGTTTTTTGCAGGGAAGAAGGTGGCAAAAGCAAATTCAAGATAGTTTAGCTCCTTTTCCATGCTATGGGTCCTCCACCTTTGTAGCTGTGAATATTTCACCAGTTCATTGCACTGTTATTGTTTCTGATAACATGGCTGTTGGTTGTAAAAACCCGCTCTCGAACTGAGCTGTGCAACGCAAGCATGTATCGGTGCCACTGTAGCAGGAGGAGTAGGGACACCAAGAGCAAATTTGAAAGCACCCTCACCAGGCCTGTGCTGCCACAAATCAGGCATGCTGCTTGCTGATAGAGTGCTGGATCTGTGTGTTCATAAGGACTGTAAGCCATTGCAGTCCAAAATAACTTTGTCATACAGCCGTAGCTGGTTATCTCCAGCGTTGGGACTGAGGAAAACAGTGCAGCAACTTTCACTTCACCAGGCCTAAAAATTCAAGCAGATACGCATTCCCTTTTGAATATTCTCAATCATAGGTCACAGGGCACTAATAAAACAAGCATTTTACCAAACTAAAACTACTTAAGTTACTGAAAGAACCATTTTTTTCCTAGATTTAAAAAAAACCAAAACAAAACCAAACCCACACCATTTTGATCCTGGTTTTTGTTAAAGTAGTAATCTTTCACTTTTTGCTGACTGCATGCAGGAAGAATGTAAAAGGTGGTGTTTTGTTGATTTTTAGTTTTATGATTGTTCCTGTTTCTCCCTTCTTGTATGAATCTTAAGAAAAAAAATATTAATCTGAAAACTTAGTTTTCAGAATTTTCATCTGCAATCTAACAACCTGAACATTGGTGATAAATCAGCAACATGAGAAAAATGGGAACAGACTCATCAACACTACTGCAAGTAAAGATCTAGTTCTTCCCTAATCCTTGAGTATATGCAGGATTGGAGTTGTGAGTTTTTTACTGTCATGTTCCTTTGCACTACACCTCGTGCACCACAGGGGGGTAGCAAAAGGAAATAGGATATCTTAAAACTACTTCATTGTATCAGTGTTTACATGATTTCGTGTGGAAAGCTTTCTTGGAGAAGTTTTTGACATGTAAGGAGGACCACAGAGCCTCTGCTTGTTGAAACGAAATGCTTGATGAGCCAGGTAATGTAGTGGTTGGACAAATGACGTCTCTATGACTATGAAAGTTAAGTAAAAGCAAGAGTAAGAGATAGTTGGGTATGTATTGTGGAAGAGGGAGTGTTGTTTGTTGAGGTCCGCATATTTTACTTGAGAAATTGTGTCTTTAAAAATGTTTTAAAATGGTGGAACCATGCAGCAATAAGTTACGTCAGAATGGTTCCAATTTTATTTTTTTCCCCACGATAAGCATCTCAGCCATTATATGAATTCTTCAACTTAAAAGTGAGACAAATTTTGTAACAAGTGGTCGCACTGTAGGGAAAAAAAGCAGTAGCATTTTCTCTCTGTGTGATAAATGGTGACATTATTTTAAAATACCATTATTAAGCTTGAGTTTGTGAAGGGCCTGACAGTGCCCATTACATCCAAAGAGCTAGAAATGTTCTGAATTCAGGAGAAAACTTGACTTGATCCATAGAAAGACAAAACCAAGATACTTCCTGATAATGAACTAGAAACAAGAAAATTCAGATCCATTTTTCTTTAGCTGGAGTATAACATCACAAGTGAGCTTAGTCTCAGTGAGAATATATGTTTAAATTACCTTTTGTGGGTTTTTTTTTTCCTTTCCCTGTTTTTACAAAAGAACTAGAGTAGATGAGCAGTGAGCAAGGACAAGAAATGCATGATTGATTACTAAAGCATGACAGTAATTGTGAGTCACTTCATGTTTTTTCACTACAAGTAGTATCAAAACACAAGATAAGACTTTTAGCCTGATTTCCTAAGGAAATAAAGTATATTTAAGTGGCCTTTGGTTTGCCCTCTCTTTTCCCTTTCCATTGCGCTTTGAAATTGTTAGTCAATTTCATAAAAATGCGGGGCAAAAGTACTTGAAAAGGCTTAATAAAAAAAGTAGGAGTTAGAGTCTGTTAAGTCTCTATGTAGGGAAAGGTAGTGAGTCAAATAAAACCTCCCACCAGTGCTTCTACACAGGAGACAGTGAGTGACCCAGCTGCAGCCAGAGGTTAAATGAGCACTTACACCTTAGATACCAGAGGCCTTAATTGTAAATATGTGATGAAATCCCAGCAGTGCTCACAGCAAGTAAAATTGTCAACAGTTTCTTTTTATTTCATTTACAAGGAGGCTGTTGACCCATATGCCTTTTCAGAAGCTGTACAGAGACTACTTACAGAAGTGGGAAAATCCCTAGGTTTTGGCAGGTCAATAAAAGAACTTTTTTCTTTTTCCCCTCCCTCTCCCCTTTTTCCCCTCCCTCTCCCCTTTTTCCCCTCCCTCTCCCCTTTTTCCCCTCTCTCTCCCCTTTTTCCCCCTCATGCTGATGTTCAGTATGGAAGTTATATATAGGATTGGTTTTTTCACATGTAAGCAAGAAGCTTTTGTTATATAATATCCTTTATACAGTTATTTCTCACTCATTAGTGGCTTTCCCAAATAAGACGCTTCATTTTTGTGTTGGGAATAAATGATTAATTGGCACATCTTTGAACATTTTCCATAGCTTTTTAAATTTGGTGTCTTTAAATAGGAGAATCATAGTGTAAGAACTGGCAAGTTAAATACTGTTGTTTAAAATCAGTCATTTGAAATTTCCTTTCTGGGAAACCGTGCTGGGCATATTATGTTTTGCTGATCTGTACTCTAGGCCTCTGTCAAGTAGAAAATACATTTTGTAGCCGTCTTGTTAGTTTTTCAAACGCGCTGTTAAATGCAGTATAATCTCAAGAAGACTAATACGTACTTTTCTGTGTAAGATTGGAATTATTGGTGGAACTGGCCTGGATGATCCAGATATCTTAGAAGGAAGAACGGAAAAATATGTCGATACTCCTTATGGCAAGGTCTGTATAACACTTTTTTTATTATTATTACTGAGACTATTTGCTGGTTTTAGCGATGTTTGTATACCTTAAGAATTTTCAGATTGTTAAATGAATGCATAAAGGAGCTACTGTCACAAGATTGTTTCCTTTTAGTTGCTATGTATTGTGTGATTCATAGTTTGTAGGAACAAGGTGTTAACAGATACAGTGTGCAAAGCAGACTATACTTTTTCTCATTTATAGATTGGATGAATTTACAAACTTAGTCCTGAATTTCCAATTAGGGGGAATAAAGCCTCTCTTTAAATCTGCACTGTTGTGTGACCTTTAGTATATGTCAAATCATTCCAGGAACCTTTCTGGGTTGTAGAAGACTGTCCTTTGAGGTCTATGGGCCACAGTTTTCCCTGTAATAACAACTGAATTATGCTTTACATACCAATGCTCTTCTTATTGTCATGCTTATAACCACAGAATTTGAAACTGATTTTAAAATGAAGCCGTGAAACTGTTTTTGTGGCACAAGTGTTCTTGACCAACTTTCCTTTACATTGTTTCAGCCCATTTCCCCAGCCAAAGGGACTGGAGGCTGGGAGTGTTGCTTTATACTCAGTGTGGAATGTGTTGTGAAGGCCAATTCCCAACTCAAAGCATTTGTAGTAGGAACAGGCAAGACAAAGGATGAGAGAAAGTTTTATAAGCAGGAAATGAACGGGGAGGAGAGGTTCTAGTTGACACAGGAAGTTCACAGAAGAGCTGGGTGTCAGATATTCTGTAATATCATAAGACATGGGGAGTCCGGGTGCTTTATGTCTTATGAAGTCTACCAGTGTAAGTTAGTGTACATAAAATAAAACATCTCCACGTGGTAACAAGAGCCATTTTATGGGTAGAAGTTTGCCAGAAGGTTCAGAGCTACTGTGTGCAATTAAAAGTCTGAATCTGTGCCTCCATTTAAGATGGTTTAAGGGGGAAGAAAGATTGTAAAAAGCAAGCAGAATCTGTTTGCACCGTTCAAGAAGGGGAAAGAGATAAAGGTGAAGGGAGGAGGAAATGTAATCAGTCGGCAAGAGAATGAAGGGAACTTCCCTCCTCCATTTTCTGTACCCTGCTGTCCAGACAGTAGCAAGTACTGGTCTGATGTAGAACCCATGGGCTAAACCAAACCCATTGCCATTGCATTCCCTATTTTTTGAGAGGCATATGTGGTCATAGCATGTCTGTATCTGGAAACTTCTCATAAAGCAAAAATAGCACTGTGCTTGTAGCAAATGCTAACTGAAGCCTTTGTACCCAGGAGGGGTGAAAGACTCTTCATCTCCTTCACAGGAGTCTGTTCAGACCGACATTGAGGGCGCAGTGGCAGCACAGCATTTTGAGGGCTGTTCTCTCACAGCAGTGGGATGCTACATGATTTGGGTCGCCCAGATTCTGCAGTGTGGTGGCCTACGGCAGCGTTTAGTTTTACTGAGAAAAGTGGGAATACCAGCAGGATGGATCCTGAACAGGGGAATGGAAAAAGCTTCCTCAGTCCTCCACCTCTGGCCAGTACAGAAAGCTTTTGTGGTTTCATTTAGGAAGCAACAGGGCCTAGACCAGATGTTACAGTGGCATAAAGTGCATTGAGTTGGTCAAGTTGATGCACATCAATTGAAGGAGAAACAAACCTCACAAATTTAGTTGGTATCATTAGGTGCATGAATATTTGCTTATTTTGCTGCTGAGACGTTTTAACATTCAGGAAGGAGGTGTTACACAGCCTGCCTCTCCCATTTTAGAACACAAGAGATGAGAGAAGCAACTGTTCCTGAATGCAAAAGGGCAAATGAGAACTTCTTTTAAGTGTGCTTGGAAAAGTTTAGAAGTTTATGTTATAAAACATAAACTTTATGTGGTTTATGTTATAATTTTTTTCTAAAGCTGTGTTCTGTTCATGGTTGTTACTGAAACAAAACCAAAGTGAGATTTTTCTGCCATAGAGATGCTTTTTTTGTAGAGCTGTGACATAAATGGAGAGAGACTCTGCTTGAAATTTTAAGATGTAAAGGGCTTAATCTAAATAAATGATTCAGAACTTTATGGTCTTCTAATTGCTGAGAGAGTTAGAGATGGAACATCAAGCCTATTTAGTTCTAGAAATACTGGGAAGAATTAAAATTAATGTCAGAATGCCAGAAGGAAAATGCAAGACATGGTTAAAAAATACGTGTCCATTTAATTCTATCCTGCAAGAATGCAAAGTGTACAGCTCTACTTTCCATAAATTCTGGGGTTTAATTTAAGTTTGTTGGCAAGAACATAGCCAAAAAGCTTTCAGCTGAAAACCTTTCTGATGATGACGTTCCTTGGCATCTTCAGTACTTCACAGCACCAAAATGGATGTTTCCTTAATGCTGGGTTTTTTTTTTACTTCTGGAAGAAATAAAATAATAATATACATAATATATTATATTCTGCTCATTTAGAGTCTTTGAATTGTCTTCTGCTTTGGCATTCTTGAACCATAAGAATCATTTGATAACAAAACTTACATCATTAGGGAATGTGGGAATTTTTTTTTCAGGTGAAATACTAAAAACAAAACTAGTATGAGAATTTTTGCAGTTCTCTATATTTGCATTGGTCCTCCCATGATCTTTCAAGTACGCTAGCAATACTAGCAAAAATGCAGTACTTAGCTTTTTAAACAAGAAAATATGCTTACAGCTGTTAACATTCTAACCCTCTTTTCTCACTTGTTTGCTTCCACCATTTTCATTGCATCAAATTACATTCTCTGGAAAATACCTTAAAACCTTTTTGCAGTCAATCTCCAGATACGGAAAATGTTGTTATCTTATAGAATAATAGAATTGTTTGCAACAGCATTTGTCTTCATCGTTGAATTTTGAAATTACTAATAAAACTTTGTTCCAAATACACTTTCAGTTAAATTGTTTTGTTTTCTGGATGGTAGAACTTGGTTCTAAATCACCTTTCCCCAAATTGTTAAAATATCTTCCTCTTCTAGAAAACTATTTTATGTGCCCCTTTCTTTCTTTTGGGTCATAGGTATATCTGGCAAACAAAGCAAGGTATCCACCTTGCAAATGAGCTCTCTATTCTTGCATCAGGAAAATCATCAGACCATGTGACATAACACTTAAGCTCTTCTTCTGTCTCCCCAAAGTGATGTACACTGTCTCTTAAACTAGTTGAATGAAAGTTTGGGGAACCTATGAAATACTTTTACATCTCAGGTTTTCCTTAGATTTCTATTTACTTGTTCATTCTGTTTTCTGTTTTAGCTTGTTTCTGAGGCGAGACCAAAGGAAAAAAAAAAAATTCTGTAAGCACCACATGAACAATACTTCATGTATATTTATGTTGCAGACAAAGGGGATTTATTTCAATTGTTTGATAATTAATTTAGGGTTAACTACTCAGGGTTCTTTGCTCCCTTTTCTGTTTTAGATTTTGTGGAAGAGGAAATTAGTTAAATACATATATGAATGATTAATGTTTGAGAACTGTTTATTTGGCCTCTTATTAAATCCTGCTTTAAAAATACTGTATTTGACCTTTAAATTCTGATTGTTCCATTGGAAGTTTTTACTGTTTTGTCAGCATGTCAAAGCTCCTACTACAACTGAGATAATAGTAGAGAGGTACAGCAGTGGAAAGAAGTTGTGGGATAAGGCGAATGGAATGGAAGCATACACTAGCACTGTTATGTGGTTAACACATAGTTTGAAACTGCTGTACCTTTCACTTCCTTGTAACTTTACACATGCTGAATTATCCTTATTTCCTCTCTTTTAATGACCCGTGATGCAGTATTTGAAAATTGTTTCCTTAAACCATTGGTTTGTCATTTAGCAGCACATTCTTTATCTTTCCATTTTCTCTGCTGTGTTTCTAGCAATCATGTGCCAGAAAGGTATGCAGGCAGTCCCCTGGAAGATGCCCTGAATGTGTTCTGTGGAAGTCTGTGTGAAGATGACAACCAGACCTGTTACATGGCCACCCTGGAGCCATTTAGTGGGACTAGGATGGCAGCAGATAGGGATGAAAATCATGGCTTCTGTAACTAGATTTTGAAGCCTGTTGGATTTCAAAGCTGTTACATTCTTGCTGTGTCAGCAGTGTATGCTAGAATTCAGTAGAGTTCTGTTGTGGTGATGAATATGAAATAGCGGTTAAATTGTACCTTTCTACCAGAAACCTTTTGGAACTTGAATTTATCACTTGCAATAAACAGGAATCTATCACTTATAAAGCAAAGTGTCTGCTATTCAGCTTCCCAATCTTCAGTTTTCATTGTGATAGGAAGCAAGGAATTTTGGCTGAAGTCCTCCTTAGTTTTTTTAAGAGTATTTTTGTATACTGCTGTGAGCTATGTTGCATGCCTGTTACTTCACACAACAAACGTCTGGTTCTAAATAAAGCAAACCCAGAAACTAAAGCGCCTAATGGTAATTATTGTGAACTCTTATTTTTACAGAATGTTGCAACATCAAAATGCTCTGGCAAGGTCTTTGTCCTGTGTGAAATTTTGTTCTTAAAGCCACATCAGGTTCATAAAAGAATACGTAAAATGATAAACAGATAAAAAGCATTTAAATGTCAAGGGGTTAATATTAAATGGAGAGTTAAAAATAAGTCAGGATATACTACAGTTCTAAAAATAAATTTTCTGGAACATTACCCTTGTAAAAAAAAAAATCTGTGACAGAATTTAAAATTAGGTGATAGAGTAAATTATGGTGGTGCTTTGAAGAAATTTCAAATTAAAAGTGATGAAAAAGCACTGTGCCACAGGGAGTAGGAAGTGGTGTCTTTATCATAAATTAGTACCTCTAAAATGCAGCTATGTGGGACTCGCATATTACATTATTCCAGATTTCTGCAAATTTTCAAGTGTATAATAGAATTAACAGCTGTAAAAGTAAATGATAATTGAAATCTTTCAGCTAGCATTAAATAAAAGTATATCAAATAGCAGGCAAAAGAAAATGTCTAAATGAGAAGGTGTGAATCCTTCCAGAAATTTTAACTTTTAATTAGCAAATAAATTGTAATTTTGCTAATAGCTATTCAGCTTTAAATCCAAGGGCATTGAAGGAGGGATTGGTGCAGAGTGGCTTCCAGCTTATGTACAGTTCCTTCTATGCTGCAGTTGCAAGAGTGAAATACATGCAGTTCTGAATTGGGCAGGAGAAGCAGCAAATCCAGCTGCAACACTGTTCAATACAAATGCAGTTTAGCATCTAATTAAACAGGCATCTTACAGTTTTTAACCAAAAGAAAATCTGTTAAGCATCATGTATTTCAGATCCCTGATGCTTATAGCCCAGGAGCAGAAGTGGTGGGTGATGACTTGGGGACTGCCCCATGGTGGGTAGTATGACCATTTCCAAGGCAGGGCACTTGTCCCAGCTGGGCAGCCTAAACTGAAACACTCCAGCTTCCTGGCTGCTTGGTTAGTCAGGAGGCATCATATTCCCATTGTGTGCTGTGAGGCAAAAACTCGTGCTGTCTCCTGGTCCCTGGGCTGACCAAATACAATGCTGCTTCTGCCACTAGTAGAACTTCTCTGTCATATCACAGTTCGCTTCCCAAAAGGAAACTCACAGCAGCAGAGAAGAGGGAGTTTATCAGGAAACTGGCAGGGGGGGGAAGCAAAGGGCAGGTTGGAGGTGTCTAGAACTTGTCCTCACATCCTTGCTGTGAGCTAGAGGGCCATGGTAGGAAGGAGATGGAGAAAAGGATGGGGAGTGTATGGAAAGGGACAGATTAAATGTGATTTCTGTTAGGAGGGGGCTTTTCATAGGGAATGGCACCTGTTCAGCAGAGAGTAACCAAGGTTTATAGGACAGAGTGAGACGGGCTACTCAACTTCGTTTGTTTTTTGTTTTTCACTCCCCCCCGCCATTTTTGTGTAGCACTGTTTGAAATACTGTTTCAAAGTGTTTGAAAGCATTACTGTTTCAGACCCTAAGGTAAGGCATTAAAATTGTTAGTACCAACTTTTTGTTCTAGCAGTTGTTAGTACCCACACAGAAAACTTGGAATAATTCTGGTGTCAAGTTTGTTCTTCCTGTTCTGTACAGTTTTGCTCATCTGCCATATCAAATTACAGAGCTCAGCTGAAGAAAATGCAAGTGCTAACCAGTATTCCTTTCATAACTATTCTGCTTATTTTTAAGTAGCAGTTAAGGTTTCTAAAGTGATTGTCAGGCTGTAACTCATTCTTATTTGCTTGTTTTGCAGCCATCTGATGCTTTGATATTGGGAAAGATAAAAAATGTGGACTGTGTGCTGTTGGCAAGGTAAATGAGGATTTTAAGGGGTTTTATATTATGTGTCTTAAAGTTTCCAAAAATATTCTTCTTTTTACATTAGGTGAACTAAACTTTGATTTTCTCTTGCTCTGTGTGTTTGCTGGCAAAGTCCAGCAGAAGTCTGTGCGTTTTCCTGAGCAAATTTGATACTGCAGAAACTGAGAGTATTAAAAATACCATGTAGGTTAGGAAAGAGAAATCCAGTGAGGTGTGCTGCCGTGCTGGGAACGGCAACCTGCAAGGCTGCCTGCTCTGCTGGTAGATAGGTGGTGCATGATAACCTTAATAATCTGTCTGCTCTCTGCCTTTGCACATTTCCTTTGTGAAACTGGGAAATTGCCTGTTTCCAGACGAAGCGTATCTCTGGTACCACTGTAGATTCTTCCAAATATCACCTTTGATTATTGAGTCCTCTGGCTGTTAACTTTTATTGCTTAGGAGGCTGCATCCCCTATAGTTCGCCTTCCCTGGTCATTTTTATTTAGACATTTCTTACCATACTCAGAAGAGAGTCTGGAACCAGAGTCTGCAGATGGGTGTGTAGAAATTTTGCACTAATATAACCATGGATATCTAGGACAAAAGGCAGAGTCCATGCACATGTGTAATCTAGTAGATTAATTGTAAGAATACCAACACAGTTTTTAGCCTCTGTACAGCATGGGCAGAGACACATGCTGATGACAGGGTCCATCAGCAGTGCCGCAGAAGTCAAGTCAGAAGTCAGTGAATCAAGTCCAGGATCCATCCAGAGAGTCCAAGCCAGAGTAGGAGATGAGGCCAGAAATGGTTGGAGACAAGGCTGCAGTGTGTGTTTAAAGTCCATCCAGAAAACAGGCCTGGACACAAGGTACTTTTTGGGTCTGAAGGCCACCCAGGAGACAGGGCTGGGGACAGGCACACCTGTGACATAGCTCAGTCAGGAGTGAAGGCTGAGGTCTGAGCTTAGTGGTGGGAGCACCTAGGATCACGGACACCAGCTGTTTGGGTGGAGGCCCAGTGTGGGGCTGGCCAAGGAAATTACAACTCATTGGTGTACTCAGGGCCTACATTCATTTCATGACAGTATTTTTCCGTTAAGCTGCTGTTACCATCTCTGCAACTACACTTCTTTCTTACCTTGCATGGACTTGGCTCATGTGTTTTGTTACACCTGGACAACAGTTTTCTGATTTTTCTCAAATGAAATGTTAAGCCAATCTATCATAACTGTGCAGTATCAAAGTACACCGTGGGCTACAGATGGCTGAACAACTCGGCCATGGTTTGCATCCTCACTGGAATTTATGACTATTCACATAGGCTGCTTGTGGGTTTGCTTTTGGGTGAAAGGTACCTGCAGCTTCACTTAGTGTTTTGGGAAAAATAACAGAGTTACTTGTGAATGTCAGATATTTATTTATTTTTTTTTTAAAAAAAGGCTTGTATATTCTACCAGAGTATTATGACGAAAAACTGCAACATTAAACAATAAATTTACATGCCTAGTAGCTTATCAGAAAAGCTAATGACAATATGGGAATCATGACTGACAGTGCTTGGTCATGTTGCGTGCAGCTCCCAGTTGATAAAGTTCTTAAGAGCTTTGGGTCTTTGTGGAAGAATCAATTGGGAAAATAAGTTCCTCCTTTCCTCTACATAGTTGAAAATAATTGTCAAATATGTTTAATCATTATGTGAGTGATATACTTCTGTAGCAATGATGGGGATAACACAAAAGCTTGTGATTATAACACTAAACATTTACTGTCTTGGTGAAAAATACACTGCAATAGTGTGAAGTCATTCTTCTAATTTATGAAAGCTGTTAGATTAAAACAGTGTGTTCTTTCTGGTTTTAATTTCCTGTGATGTACTGCTCTTTCCTGGATGGGAGAAAGCAAACAACACTTCTGAACAGAAAATTTTTAAAGTTTTATATAAATCTTACAAGTTTGTTTTTGTGTATGGAATTATCTAGGAGAAGAAAGGCAATTTCGGTCTGATTTATTTTACCCTCTTGCAACATGTATTTTTGCAGACATGGGAGGCATCATACAATTATGCCATCAAATGTCAATTACCGTGCCAATATCTGGGCATTAAAAGAAGAAAATTGTTCACATGTATTAGTAACTACTGCCTGTGGTTCGTTACGAGAGGAAATACAACCCGGTGATCTTGTCATGATTGACCAGTTCATTGACAGGTGAGTAACATTTGGGTTTATGTTCTTAGTTTTGAGGGAGAAGAAAGATGACAAGTGTGGTTAAACCATACAATAACATGTTAATGTTAAATTAAATTTAACAGAATGATAGCGTCAGTTCTTATCACAAAAAGTGAGATTTGTACAAGAAGATGTGAAAGGAAACAGGAATGAGATTATGTTGAGCTCTAACAGGCAGAGAAAAAACATCAGGCTTTGAAGAATAGCCTTGAATGAACTGAATGAAGTATAGTCCTTGGAAAGAGTGTTCTGAAGAAATCTCATATTCTCAGATATGAGGGAGGAATATGGATAAGAACACAGGACATTCTAAATTTCGAGAATCTGAAATTAAATGGAGAGGTGCAAGAAAGCATAATAGGAACTAGGTAGGAAAATAAATGCAGTAATAATGAGGCTCTACAGAGAGATCAAATGCAACACAGTGGGAAAGAGAGAAGAGTGTTTTAAAACAAGGATAATGCTAACATTTTTTTTTTGTTCATAAGGAATAATTTTTTTCCAAAGTCTGTTTGCTTCAGTCAGTCCTCCCCTTCTTGATAATCTGATGTTTAGAAAAATTCAAGCAAATGGAGGGAGTGTGAAAAAGCCATATTTAAAGACCACCATACACACTTAATATTATAAAAATATAGTTGCACATGTTAAGATGTAAATTCATTAGTCGTACTTCTAGCTGTACTATATTTGAAAGTCTTATTTGGGAATTCCACACAGCTTTTAATGTTTGGAGTGATTTCTGCAGCTTCTTTGTGCTTTTGTGGGGCTGCTGGCAATATTTCATTGTCAATTGAATATGTGTATCCAGGTTTGCTCTCTGCAGTGCTAGTCAAGTTTTGACTTACTGGTGTTTGTGTGTGCGTAACTGAAATGCTTTTTTTAATAAGTGAGCACATTTTAAGTGTAGTGTATCTAAATGACTAAGAACCCTGAAGGAGCAAACCCCATATAAAGTGTTTCTTGTAATACTAAAGTTGTTTTATGGGTGGAGAGCAGCTGTGTTGCTGACAGTGGTTGTCATCTTTTTTTTTTTTTTTTTTTTTCCCCCCAAGAGGACGATTAGGTTGATTTTTTTTTTTTTACATATTAAATATTATTCATCCTTCCCTTGCCGTAGGTCTTTTTAAATGGGAA
>JAAGNO010010251.1:14121-32991 GCA_033439905.1 Ceryle rudis
TATTTTCAGAGGAGGTAACCATTACCTCATAATCCCCTTAACTGTCTCTCAAGGTGAGGGTTTAAGTGATCACAGTAGAGGTGCCGAGTGCTCTAGTGCTTCTTTCGTTGGTCCCTGCAGACTAACAGCAGGATGGGTGAACACAGGTGGGAGTCAAAACCACTAGTTGTCATTGCGATAAACAATAGTGAGAACCACTATGAATTAAATAACGACCTTCACAAATTATTTGAGGCATGCGTAATACGTGGACTTGGCTTACAAAGGTGCCTTAAATCAGACACAAATTTGACATCACTACTACTTTTAAACAAAACAGAGTGTTTCTTATTCCTGCAGACTGTCAGACACCCCGTTCAGTTCATTCAGCAAGGACATAGAAAAATTTTTTTTTTTTTTTTTTTTTTTCCCTCCCAAGTGTAGAATTAGGCTGATCACTTTGTTTATACAGATTAAATCATAATCATCCTTACTCTGCCAGAAGTACTTGTCAATGAGTAACTTTATTATCGATACTGATTTCTGTAGGAAAGATATTATCATATACAGGTTCACAGTTTTGATGAGTATGAATAAAGCACCAATTATTTTGACATCATTATCATCTCACAGATTCCTAGGAAGGTGAAGGGAGGCTAGCTGTGATAAGATGTGACTTGCATGCATAGTAAGAAGCAGCCTCTAATTGAGACAGCCCACAATTTTAAAGAAGAAACAGTTGGAATGATTGCGGAGTTATCTGCTGCAGATGAGGGCTGGAAGTATGGAGAGAGATCTTGCAGAGGTCAGGCAGAAAGACATTAACAGAGTCAGGAAATGAACCCAGATATGAAATCCAAGACCATTCTTCAAGGAAAATGTCATTAACAAAATTAACAATACATTTTGAAGCTACGTCAGTTCATCTCACAACTTTTTGTTTTCCCAGCACTCACAAGCCTGCATCATAACTTCTGAGCTTGAGAGGAAATAACCAGCCTGATTAAGTTTAGGTTTTAAGAACACATTGCTGTGAATGAAAAAAAAAAAAAAACAAAACCCAAACCCACAACTTTCAGAGCAAATCAGTATATTTATCTAATGTGAAGATGAGTGAAAAAACAGGTGTCATTTACATTGCAGCAGAGCTTGGGCTATATTAGTAGGGGTATTGCCAGCAGGTCAAGGGAGGTGATCCTTCTTCCCACTGTACTCAGCACTGGTGAGGCCACACCTGGAATACTGTGTCCAGTGCTGGGCTCCCCACTGCAAGAGGGACATGGACATACTGGAGAGAGTCCAGCAAAGGACCACTAAGATGCTGAAGGGACTGGAGCCTCTGTCCTATAAGGAAAGGCTGAAAGAGCTGGGAACTGTTCAGCTTGGAGAAGGCTCAAGGGGGATCAACGTATATAAATACCTGAAGGGACGGTGCAAAGAAGACAGAGACAGTCTCCTTCCAGTGTTGTCCAGTACCAGGCCAAGAGGCAGTGAGCACACATTGAAATACAGGAGGTTTCTTCTGAGTGTCAGGAAACACTTTTTCACTGTGAAGGTGACTGAGCAGTGGCACAGGTTGTCCAGAGAGGTAGTCCACCACCAGATCTCCCTGCTTGGAGGTATTCAAAACCTGCCTGGACAGTCCTCGGCAACCAGCTCCATGTGTCTCTGCTTGAGCAGGTGGTTGGACCAGGCAACCTCCGGAGGTCCCTCAGCTATCCTATGACCTCTCTTCACTTAAGAGTTTATTCAGATGGTCACCAGTAGAAATGGCATAGCCCATATAGGAGCAGTGTTTCATTCAGACAAGTTTACTTTTCAGTGTAGAAGAGGGGAGCTTGTGGGGACTTGTTTCATGGCTTCAGGAAACGAGGAAGCTTCTCAGAAAAGCACATAATAATGTTTTAGCATGTAATACAAATTTAAAAGTTATTATTAGCTTGCCCTTTAATTCAGAAAACTGACAAGTGATACTAGTCTGTTTCATTTGACAATTTGATTTCTGTGATAATTCTTTTTCCCTGATCATCTTTACCAGTGGGTGTTAGGCTGCTGGTTCTTTGGAAGTAGGGTCTGCATTTTTGCCTTTCACAGGCATGTAAAAGTGTTCGCATTAAGTATCATAAATCATTATGAAAACAATGCTGCTGATGGGAGGATGGGACAAAATAGATTAATTGTTCCACTGAAAAGTCTGAAAAGATGCAATTTTTCTGAAACACCTTCTAATGAAAGATCAGGGTCCTTCAAACAAACTACATCATCAGTCTTGGATAGAAGGCACTGGTTAAAGCTGCAAAACCAGTTATTTTTGCTGGCTTTGTTTTGTTTTGTTTTGTTTTTTGTTTTGAAAGGTACCCTGCCTTCTATACAGCAATTAACCCATGCCAGGCACTACATACAGAAGTGGCTTGAGTCTAGTTGGGAAAGATTTACTCAAGCTGCCAGTAAAATCAGTGCCTTCTAGATGTCCAGGGACCTTCTGGCATCTAAGCTGTAATTCTCAATAGGGAACTCTCATCATTATTCTCCTTTCAGGTATGCAGTAAGAAGAAGGAATAGTGAATGGGATTAGAAGAAGAGGTAGAAATGAGAAATCTGTAGGCAGCAATTGGAATATCCTCCCCTTGGGCATGCACACAGTGGCATTCATGACAGGATCTCAGTATATGAAGTTGTGTAGGACATCTGCCTAGCTTACAGCATCATCTTGCCTTACAGTGGGCAACGCTGGATAGGTGTGATTACAACTATACAACAATTCCAAACTTGAGAGCTTAATTCTGCAGATCACTAGCACTCCTACTAAGTGTTTGGTTTTGTATATGAAGTCTCTGCTTTCTTCACGCTTATGTATCTAAATACACACACTAATACATTTAGTGAAATAAGTATCAAAATATTTACATAGTGTTCTCCCTACTTCACAGGTGCTATGGGCTACAACAGCTTTTCTCTTATGTGAAACAAGTGCCTAAAAAAATACCTGAAAGATTTTTTTTTAATGCCTTTTGTTCCTGTTAGTTCATTACAGTGCTCTCAACTGGCAAGATCAGGCTGATTAGGGGCTTTTTAATACATCCTGTTTGTTTTGCTGCTGATCTTTGCTAGGAAGAGTAAGAAGGTAACTGCTTAGTTGCATGACTCAGCTCAGTCAGAAAGATGCAGAAAATAGCTTCATAAACGAAATCCTATAACAGCTGCCAGCTTTATTGTTTGAATTCTTTGTGTCACATGCAACACTACAATTCTTACAGTATTGACACACTGCATAAAATTTTTCATTGGTGAATTTTCTTGCAGTGGCCCTGAGACTGCTTTTTATACAGCAGATGCCAGTGTGAATTTTCATTTTGTTCTTTAATTACTAATAGCTTGTTGATAATGCAACACTACTGGGAGAAAGGGGAAAGTAATAATGTGCAAGTGTCAGAGGACTGTTTACCAAAAATGGAAGTGATTGGTCTGTTATGTGAGTTGGATTTTGCTTCCTAGCATCAGTCATAGCATTGACAGAAAATCTTGTGTTACTGTCATAAAATCAAAATGAAGGAGCAAAAGCCACCGTGCTGACTGATTAAAAGTGTGTCTATGGCTGCAGGGTGGCGAATACAAACCCTGGAGACACCTTCAATATTGCAGTACATGCAGGTTTGAGTTTTAAACAGTAGTAAGGGCAAGGCAAGAATGGCAAAACTATGCAACAGTGCGAGGGTTTTGATTGTACTGTAACACTGTCTCCTTGAGCTTGATACAGACATGGTTGTTTATGTGTAAAAGCATACATGCCCCTTTCCCAGAGCAAGAATTCCTTTTTACTGCTCTCCACTGTTTGGCACAAAGGCAGCATAAGGGTCTGGTGCGGGTTCTCCATAGAGCCCTACAGAGGGTCAGGTGGCCAGCTGGATCTATGCAGCCCCAGATCTTAACTGCTGCCTTGTAGTCATCAGTCCAGTGCTTTCAGTGGGGGAGCATCCCTGTACTTTCCCTTTATGCTATGCTTGATCTGTCTGAATTGTGTGCTTCTACTACAAGTAGTATGCTACAAGTTGCTAGGAAGGCACTTGGCAATTTCTTCATGTTTTAATTTAAACAATCGGGCCGTTGTATAGCATTCAGACGTGCTTGGTTTTGTTAAGCACGCTCTCCTTCTAATGGGAGGCATGCAGATTTATCCATATTTAAAACTGTGAAATCTAAGGAGCAAATTGTCTTCAAAGAATGGTTGTTGAGTTCCTCATTTCTTGTTTCTGTCTGGCTCCATAAGAAGTCACTCAGGGTATGTGAGGAAGGTTTTGAAACTCCTGTAATGAGGGGAGATTTAGGCAGACACTGTTGTTTTCTCTCTGGTTCTTGATCACTGTGAGAGTAAGGCAAGGAAAGCATCTGTGATTCTGTAACCTTCATTGTCTCTGCAAGGGACACAGGGGAATGGTATTGCAGCAGTGAAAATTTCATGCTGCTGCCCTGTACCTTGCAAGCAGGTGAGCAGAACAGATCAGGATGGCCAACTCCTGACTTGGGCAGCAGGACTACAGAAAGGAGGAGAGGCTAAAAGGCATTCCTCTATGACAGCCATTACTTCACAGATAGCAAGAATTGAAGAGTGGATCAAATCTTCCTTTATTCTCATCCAGAGCCTAGCAACTTGCAGACGTACCAGCTGGCCCTGTATCAAGTAGCTGAGGCCTTTGCAGAGTTGCAGCCTTGCTTGTAGGAGAGAAATTGTTGCACTCCGAGTGCAGACACCTGTAGTCCACTACTCAGAGCAGTCATAGGCCTTACCGTTGTTACATGTTACATATTTCCATGTAGCTTGTATGTGGGGTGGTAAACATAGTGAGATTTCTTTATTAGACCCTGTAGTGATGTGGCTGTTCTCACCAAAGAACACAGGGTATCTGAAAAACAGAGATTAATATTTGTAAGTGCGTGATCTTTCCTCAGAGCTTTTCTGATTGAAAGGGCCTGACTAGCAACATGTGAAATACTATAATGCAGGAAATGGACTATGACTTTTCACATTTTCTCCAGTTCTAAATAATTCATTAGCAGACACTGAACAAAAAAGTCCATGAAACCAGATATATTCAATTTGCAGCTCTTCAGTATCATATAAAGGAAAAATTAGTATCAGTGTTGCAACTGATTTTAACAACGGCTCTATCCTATTTTACATATGTTTTTAATTTGCTGATCTCTCTTCCTATTTTATAATCTAATCCTTAAGGCTACCTTGTTGTTTCTTTCTTCCTCACCCTCACCCCCCACCCCCCCAATCTACTCTGTGTAACTTCTTTTTAAAACTTTCTTTTCATTACTTGAGTACTTGCTGGTGATTCAGGTGGGGAACTGTTACGTATTACCAGCAGAAAATTTGTATTTTAACTGTGTATTGAATTGGCTGTTGCCCAGCTTTTCTCCTATAAAGTACAATACGTGACACTCTGAGGGGAAGAAGGGAATATCTCAGAGAATTTTGTTCCAGAGGGTTTTCACCATCCACTTGGCTGAATTAGCTTGAGGCAGTGCATATGAAGGTAAAGTGATTATTGGTAACAGTAGTTGTCAAGATGGTAATTTCTGCAGCATGCTTGACCATTTCCATGCAAGGAAACAGTTTCTCAATTCAAAGAAGGGAGAAAAGGGATTCTTCTGCTTGCAAGCTGCCAATGCATGTGTGTAATCTTCCTGAGAACATGAAGACATCCTGTTCCAGGGTATTTCTGGTTGAATTCACACACCTCTTTTGTTCAGAAATCTGTTCCTATTAAGTTCCCATGCTTTCAATGTAGAATGCAGTGATATGAACCAACTGTATCTTAACTAGCTTTGTGGTAGTTCAGACTTGATCCCTTACTGAAAGCCTACTGTACTCTTTTTTCAGTGATTACTTGCCTTAGCTGATGTAGTTTGAGTAGAATTACAGCATAGTGTGGCGGTTCGTGTCATTTAGGAACAAGTCAGCATTTCAGTAACTTTGCTGGCAACAGAATTCCTCTAATTGACAATGCGCTGCAGGAGTAGCAGTTTTATACACTTGAGCTCAATTCTGAAAGCTTTGTGTGGTAGCAAAACAGAATTACATTTGGTCATTAATATCATACTGATGATTTTGTTCCTTCCCAGGCATGCTATGTTTTTAGATTGTGTAATTTTTTTTTTCTTTTTCTGCTGTTTTCTCCCCATTCTTCTCTCTGAGCATGTTTTCTGCTCTTCTAGGACAACTAAAAGACATTGTACTTTATACGATGGGCAGAATTCCAGTCTTTCAGGAGTATGTCACATTCCAATGGCAGAGCCGTTCTGCACCAAAACTAGAGAGGTTAGTGAATTTTACAATAATACTTAGAAATCTTATTTTTATGACATACTGGTCTGGTTTTATGCATTCTTAGAATACAGAGGCAATCTGCACGTCTTTATTACCATTTCTCAGATATGTCACGATACTAAGGAAAAAATGTAACATTTGAAGGGAATGGGAAGTAAAAGTTCTTGTCTCTATAGGAGGTGTCTTCCTAAGAGAGGTATGCAGAAGGGTTGGAAGGGACCTCTAAATGTCATCTAGTCCAGCCCCTCTGCAGTAAGCAGGGACATCCTCAACTAGATCGGGTTGCTCAGAGTCTCATCAAGCCTGACGTTGAATGTCTCCAGGGATGGTGCCTCCACCACCTCCCTGGGCAACCTGTTCCAGTGTTGCACCACTCTCATAGTAAAGAGCTTCTTCCTAGTGTCCAATCTAATCTACCCTTCTCTAGTTTAAAACCATTGCCCCTCGTCCTATCACTACATGCCTTTGTAAACAGGCCTTCTCCAGCTTTCTTGTAGGCCCCCTTCAAGTACTGGAAGGCCACAATAAGGTCTTCCCAGAGCCTTCTGTTCTCCAGGATGAATAAGCCCAACTCCCTCAGCCTGTTCTCATAGCAGAGGTGCTCCAGCCCTCCGGTCATCTTCGTGGCCCTCCTCTGGACCCGCTCCATCAGGTCCATGTCCGTCCTGTGTTGAGGGTTCCAGAGCTTGATACAGCACTGAAGAGCAAACTGGCAGAATCACCTCTCTTGACCTGCTGGCCATGCTTTCCTTGATGCAGCCCAGGATGCGACTGGCCTTCTGGGCTGCAAGATGTCAGTTGGCAACCTAGACTTCCCTGGGGTCTTAATAACAGGCCAAAAGATCTATCTTTAACAGGTAACAAGCCAGGAGAGCAACCAAGTGAACAAAGCAGAAAGATAGAATTAGGAATTATTTTTTTTCTGAATAAAGCTGTATCTATGGTAGAAGCACTCTACATGTTTAATACATTAAGTCAAATAAATAGTGCTTTAGCATTGACAGAAATTACAATATTGCATTTGTGGGTTCATGTGTTGTAGCAGTGAATGGTGGTGGAGAGTCAAGGCTTAGTTTAAAGGATGTTAAATGTGGGAACATGGCAAATTACAGCATCCTTTTGTTCTTAACTGTTGCTCTTAGTTTTGTTACTTCAAGATTTTCCACTTTGCCTAAGCAGTGTAAAACACTGCTCTGTTTTTCAACACCTTCATAAGCTCCTAGGAGGAGTGTATCTGTGATTAAATATGCCACCTTAGTGTGTTCTTAGACCTGAGGAAAAGGGAAGATGAAGATTGAACTGCATATTTTGTGCTGTTGTGGCACGTTCTCTGATCAGAAGCTTCGAGGAGGTTGATTCTCCAGGGGCATAGGCATGCTTACAAACTAGCCATACCCATCTAAGAGACATGCTCCCTGTGCAGTCATTTACTACACTGAGCAAGACAAAGCTGAATTGTGAACCAGGTGGCCCAATCTGTACCTGGAGCACATACAAATATTTTTACTACTGAGCTATTCTATTTTTTTCAGAGAAAAAACATTTAGGTACTTCCCAGTCTCACATGTGATCATTATCTCATTAGCCTGTGCATTCTAATCCGCCTAACAGATGTTTTAAAGAACATGTGGTTTTGAGCTCTTATTGAGGCTGAAAAGGGATACTTTCACTTTATTTGAAAATAGCAGATAGAAGTGACTTAAACTTTTTTCCTGGAACTATCCATGAAAATTCTTGGAATCATTTCAGCCAAGTTTATCCCGATTCAGGAGAATTCATAGATAAATACAGTAATTATAAAGCCAAAGCTGTTTCTGTAGTAGACTAAGGAATTTTACCTGAAAATATCTGAAAACTTTAAATTAAATTGCACTTGTGCAAATACATGAAAATGCTCTGGTTTATTTAGTTTATACAGTGGAAATTAAATGAGACTCTGAAAGATTTATCTTCTCTCCAACAGCAAATTTTTGAATAACATAGGGTGCCTTGGTTATCACTGTTTTCCGAAACTGGGGCTCAGTACATCTTACAGGGAGTAAAGTTGGAATTTGTAAAGAATTGCAGGGAACTACTGCTCAACTGTTGTTTAAATCAAGTCACAACAAAGTTGTCTATTGATTTATTAGCAACATGTAATTACCTGGGATTCAGTGAATTGTATATTCAGAGTGTTTATCAGCAATAAAGAACAGCATGAGAATCACAGAATTGATTATGTAGGAAAAGACCTTTAATAGCATCAAGTTCAACTATGTGATTAGGTGTGATTAATGTTAGATTAATTTAAAACATGTTAATAAATACTTACAAATTCCTAGGTGTTCTTCTGTGACTAATCCCCAGAAGCTCTGCCTTATCCTGGCATGCATATTCACACAGTTGCATGCACGAATACTCATGCACACCGGCTCCTTCTGGGAGTGCAGGTTTACCCATTTACTCACATCTGCAGCAGGAGATGTGGGTACTTGAGCTTTATGTGTACTTGTGTTGCTCCGCACAATCCACAGACCCACATGCCAGTGAGGAGGCACCCTACAAGGTCACATAGCATGCTTGAGGTATCACTGCTCATTACACTTGTGTCTCAAATGTCATCCCAGCTGGAGGGCAGGCTTCTCACAGCATTTTGCTGGGAGGCTGCTCTGCCTGGCTGTGTGAAGGTCATGATGCTGACAAGTCAGCTTCCAGTAGTGTCAGGCTACATTTTTCGCTGCTGCTGTGCTGTGGAGTTCTCTCCTGTATTGTCACAATTTTTCATGCTGCTTTTGTTCTTCTTTTCAAGCTTTTATGCTGATCATTTTAAACAGATGTCACTGTAATTGCTTACCCCTTCCTGTTCAAGGCAGGTGAGTGTCCTGGACCCATTTATACATGCTGGTACACTCTTAGTCCTGCTGTATCAGCTGGTGTTACCCAGCCCATCTACCAAAAGAGAAAGTCATAATAATTCTGCCATACACAAGGACTCGTTGAATCTGTGAAGACTAACGTGCTGTACACAGTGTATGTAAAGTGTACACCTCAGTCACTGGAACGGGAAAATGTGTTAATAATTTCTCTACAGATTCCCAGGGTACTCTTTGAAGTACGTGCTTGTAAAGTTTTACTTCAAAAAAGTAATTTCGTATTACTGAGCTCACCATAGTTTGAACTCCCCCATGTGGTAACATAGTGTTCAGTGGAGCATTTTCACTGTTCTGTTCTGTTAGTGTAAGCACAGCCTGTCGTGCAAAACTTTCCTGTTTTCCAATCTTCTTGGTCTGCACTGAAAACAGTAATCTAACCGAGACCAGCAAAATCAGATGACTTCAAGATAAATCCTGTTAGTAGGTCTATCAATTTCTCTTGCTGGATGAGAAAACTGAAACTGATCTTTAGTTTTGGACATCTGTAGCCATATGAAGCTTGACTGCTTTGTAAAAAGCTAATTTCTTTTGTATGTAAGTTTTTTTTGATGGGATGCAAAAACAGTGCATCAAGGGAATTATTTCTGTTTCCTGATGGTAACATGTTTTTCAGGTTCTTATCGAGACTGCCAAGAAGCTTGGGCTCCAGTGTCATTCCAAGGGGACAATGATCACAATTGAAGGCCCACGTTTCAGTTCTCGAGCAGAGAGCTTGATGTTTCGCAGCTGGGGAGCTGATGTTATCAACATGACCACAGTGCCTGAAGTGATTCTTGCAAAAGAAGCGGGAATGAGTTATGCTAGTATTGCCATGGCAACAGATTATGACTGCTGGAAGGAACATGAAGAAGCAGTGAGTGAAACTTTTTTTTTTTCCTTTGGGTCTGGGCCTGAGGGGTCTGGATGAGAACCTGTGTGTTTTGAGATCACATACTGAACTAAATCTGTTCTTTCTTACGTCAGTATCACTGAGTTATTCTGTATGAGTGATTGAGAAAATAAGAACAGACTCAGTTGTTGTAACCTTATTTGTTTTCATAAACTTGCCTCACTACTAGCAAACCTTTTTATCATAGAATCATAGAATGGTTTGGGTTGGAAGGGACCTTAGAGATCATCTATTTTCAACCTGCTGCCATAGGCAGGGACACCTCCCCCTAGACCAGGTTGCTCAAAGCCCCATCAAACATGGTCTTGAGCACATCTATAGCTGGGGCATCTACAGCCTTCCTGGGCAACCTGTTCCAATATATCAGCACTCTCAGAATGAAAAACTTCTTCCTAATTTCTAATCTGAATCTACTCTCTTCCAGTTTGAAGCCATTACTCTTTGTCCTATCACTATAAGCCCTTGTAAACAGTCCCTCCACAGCTTTCTTGTAGGCCCCCTTCAGATACTGCAAGGCTGCAATAAAGTCTCCCCAGAGCCTTTTCTTCAGGCTGACCAATTCTCTCAGCCTGTCTTCATAGGAGAGGTGCTCCAGCCCTCTGATCACCTTCACAGCCTTCCTCTGGACCTGCTCCATCAAGGCCATGTCCTTCTTGTGTTGGGGACTCCAGAGCTCGACACAATACTCCAGTGGGGTCTCACAAGAGTGGAGTAGAGGGGCAGAGTCACCTCCCTCAACCTGTTGGCCACACTTCTCTTGATGGAGCGCAGGATACAGTTGGCTTTCTGGGCAGCACTCTTATGTTGTTGGCTCATATTGAGCTTTTAGTCAACCAGCAACTCCAAGTCCTCCTCCTCAGGACTGCTCTCTATCCATCCTCCACCCAGACAGTAATTCTGCTTGTGATCATCCCACCCCATGTGCAGGATGTTGCTTTTGGCCTTGTTGAACTTCATGAGGTTGCCATGGGCCCACCTCTTAATCCTGTCCAGGTCCCTCTGGATGGCATCCCTTCCCTGCAGTGTGTCAACCAAACCACACAGCTTGGTGTCATCTACAAACTTGCTGAGGGTGCACTTGATCCCACTGTCCATGTCACTGACAAAGATGTTAAAAAGCACCGGTTCCAGTTCCAGTCCCTTTTGTATCCTCTTGTCTGACTCAGAGGGTCTGTGTGTATGAAGCTCATGAGTTCTGTGTGTGAGCTTATCTTCCTGTAATTGGTCTGGTGTTTTTTTTTCTTTTGCAGGTCTGTACAAAATGTTGTATCTGTTCTGCTATTTGTATAAAATACAATCAGACGTATACTCACAGAAGAAAAAAGGTTTTGCTGGTTAAAAAGTTTGTGGCATTCTAAGACTTCACCTTTGCACTTAGAGATGTACAAGTTAATTTCCTTGGGTATTTAAAATGTGTGCCATCAAAACTGAGACATGCCATTCAGTTTCATTTTATTTCTAGGTTTCAGTGGATAAAGTTTTAAAGACACTGAAAGGGAATGCAAATAAAGCTACTAGCATACTCCTTACTGCTATACCTCAAATAGGTTCCTTGGAATGGACTGACACCCTGCACACCCTGAAAGTAAGTATACACATAAGGCTGATGAGTACTGAAGACACTGTATGCATATATACACATAATATAGGTAGATATTCCAAAATGTTTCTGCTTATATCATAACTTCTTAGAGTAGAAGCTCAAGAAACCAAATCCATTCAAGATGGGCAAATGAATTCATTAGAACTTTCATAAGCATTATTGCAAAGATCTAGCTTTCAGTTTTACAAGGTGTTACAAAAAGGTTAAAAAAAATGAAGAACATCTGCATATGGTTAATGAAGTGTTATCCTTCAGTGCACAGGTATGTGAGAATGCAAATGAAAAACCAGCACCTCTAGCTAGCTTTAGACAGAGAGACAGAGAAGACTGGACCAAATCAAAGACACTGTGGTCTCTTTAATATGTAGGAAAGGAGTCTGTTAGGTATGGTTAATAACCAGCTTGAAATTACTAGAACTGTGTCTCACACAGGTTTCAGATCCACAGTGTATGAAAAAAAAAAAAATGGAAAGGAAAAACATTTCAAAATATACTGGTGAAGGTATTTTTACTTAACATGTTTTACATCACCTTTGTTTCACAGGTGTACTTGAGAATCAATTGTGGCTATGATAGAGGGGAAAAACAACATAAAAGTATTTTGAATGTCTATCCAACTTCTTGACAAGCATTTTGTGACTAATAGTCACTTGTAAGAGTATAAGAGCATGAAGCATGAGAGCAACTGAGGTTTGTACTGAGATGGCATGGAGACAGTCAAAGAGAATTGGAATGCTCAGGCAGAGAACAGACAGAAGTGGTCCACAGTGATCTCTGTTAGTGGAAGCAGCAGCAGGCTGAAAAGGAGGAAGCCTGTTGAAACTTTTGAGAGAGTCCAGTGTCTGAAAACTCTCTCCTCTCCTAGGTTCTTCCTTTCTCTTTTCTGAAAATCACAGTGTTGACTGAAGTTTGAATGGGTAAGGAAGATGAACGCAGGCATAATTCACGACCTCATAAATCTGAAAGTGTGTCCCTGAAATTCAACTATCAACAGAACTATATGTGCTGTAAAGCTCTTCCATGTATTCTGATTTGGATCAAATTTTCAGTTTTGTTTCCAAGATGGTTCTTTTGTCAGTGGCTCTCATCTTTAGTTTAATTGTTGTCCTAAAGAAAAGACATATTATGCAAAATTCACCCCAGACACTTTTATGCATACTTGACCAGGTCAGGTTTGTGGAGGTCCAACTCAGATTCTAAAAATTACTCTCTAGCTGATTCTTCGCTAGAAAACGTCCTTATTAGGAGGCCTTGGATTATGTGTATGACTCTTCCTTACCCACTTATCTGAAACAGCTATTTTAATGTCCCCTCTGTACATTTCTGAGAGGTAACTGACTTTTCCCTTTCCCCTTTGCAGTTTTTAGGAAGTTGTGTCATGGATGGATAAGGGAGACAACAGAATAAGTATTCCTACTCCCTTCTAATCCACAGAAAATATTTTCAGAGAAGTGGGCCACACTTTTTGTTTAATACAGATGCTGTACAAAAAAAAAACTCAGAGTTTGAACTAATAATAATATATAGATAGTATATAGATAATAATCTAAAAAAAATTGTAGATATTCCATAGCTACTTTAGTCATGCTGGCATGCAAGGAAATTTCCCAACTATACAGCACTGCTTAAGTAATGAGTGATCTAGCTCCACATGCTGGCAGGTTTGTCTTGATTCTTCATTGGAAGTGAAAGAACAGGTGACTGGAAAGAGCTGGCACTGAGTTTGCAAGGTTCCACTGTGATGAACACTAACCCTTCTTTCAGTTCATTGTCAAATGTTTAAAACATTGATTCGAGTGCTTACTCCAGAGCTCAGCCCCTGGATTACTATTTGCTGAAAGAAGAAAATGTGATGCACTAGAGGAAGGATCACTCCATTCTCATGTGGCTTCTTACATTCATCCTCTTAAGCATCTGCTACTGCCTGGTATCAGAAATGAATATTGAGATCATATCACTTGGGCTTGGCAATTCTTACCTATTTATGTTCTTTGCTGACAGTGGCCTGGAAGTGGCCTGAAGACCTGGAAACAGGAACTAAGTATTGGCAGTGTGGCTTGTGGTTTTATGTCAGGAGAGTGGGAGTCACAATTGTTTCTGATTAAGTGCAACCAAGTATTCTGGAAAAGTGACAGGAAAGTCTGAGGCTTTGGAGGCTTTCTTTGATTTTACTTAGAAATGACAGGAAAGGCTAAAAATCTCTCTGTTTCAGGCATTAAATGGCAGTAAAACACATGAAGAACTGGTCTTGTTTCACTGTTAATGAATAAGAAGAGGGGCAATTTTACAATACAGCAGAGAGAGATGTGGCTCTGTACAAGTGTGCAGTTAAACCCTAAGTAGTTTTTAAAAACTGTTCTCTTTGTATGTATGAAATATTCTTCTGTAATTTTTACTCTGGGAATTTTGAAGTTCAAATGACGGGGTTTTGAACTGATCTTTCTTTGGAGGCAACTTTTCCTAGAGCTTGAAGGCAGTGCCTCTTGCATGCCCTGTGGTAATGTGTTGAGGAACAGAGGCAAGGGGGAACTGAGCAAGGATGCAGCTTGGCATCTCAAACAGGTATTTGCTGGTGTCTGTTTCTGGTGTTTGGGGAAGCATGTGAAACCATGGACACCACTTTTCCTTTCTGAGCTCTGTAGTCTGACTGCTGTGACTGGAGGAAGTGGAAGTTCACCAGGCAGGAGAAAATATGCCTCCAGTCTCTTTATCCAGCTGCATTTATCGGTCTACTCCTACAGAGGTATGCATCCCACCTACACACAGGCGGTCATGTCATCTCTGAATCTCACGCTAGTGTTTAGGAAACCCTGCAGTGTTGAAGCAGAAATGTCCAAGAGATGTTTTTCTGCTAAAAGGTAGGCTGCCTGCCATTCATTCGTTTTCATGTGTCTTCATAGGTGATAGGCCTGTGAGTTTAAGTATAGTTTGAAAGATACTATTTTTTTAGCTGCCTAAGAAGTATTTAGCCAGTATACCCTGGTTCTATTGCTGTAAAAGATATTTTTCAGGCTCAGGTTACACAAGCTTGAAAAAAAAGTTTGGAGTGGACTTTTCTGCAGGCATGACGTCTTCTTACAGCCTGTCATTTTGAGGCACAGCCAGGGTACAAAGCTCTTATTCTTTCAGAACAGAGTATGACCCCATTGTATTTATGTCATGGATTGGGAAACAGGTGATGCCACTGATCACGTTGGTCCAAGTGATTTCTGACCAGTATCATGTAAATTTATGGATAGGATGGGTCAACCATGGGCGATGTACAGCTGGATCTGCTGTTCACTGAGAAGAGTTGTTCAGTGAGGTGATAATCACTGGCAGTTGTTGCTCTGATGCTCATGAAATAGCAGTGTTTAATACCCTGTGGGAAGGCAAGTGAGGAAGGCAAGTGGCAGAGTACAGATACCAGAGTTCAGCTGAGCATACTGGGGTTCAGCCAGGGAACTGGTAGGTATCACCTCATGGGAGACAGGTCTGATGCGACAAGGAGCTCCAGAAAGCTGGAAGGTCTTTAAGAGCAGGAGTGATCCACAGAAAGACCAGTTAGGACACTGACTTGGCTGAATTTTAAGTCATAACAGCTGGGGATTGAGATCTGTACCTTTATTACAGTGAGGTTCAACCCCATGGAGGTTGGGAGAGAATCTTTACTGGGATGGAAAGGAATTAACATAATGGAATGTCAAATGAATGTCATAGGAATGTCAGAATGGGTTTTTCTTACAGCACGGGTGGAAGAAGATTGGTTTGTGATAAGGGGTCAGAGCTTCTGTGAATGCTCCTCATGTAAACTTCCTGGATCTGTGAGGAGACTTGCTAATACTACCTGACTTTTACAAAGTTCTGTACTAGCCTTTGTGAAACGGTATTTGTCAGATCTCTGATACAAGGAGTAATGTTGTAGGTTCATAAGAGACCTGAGGTAATTTTATACTCTCAGATAGTTTAGATTGTGTAGGGTATCTGTGGATGTGTTTTGGCATACTTCATTGACATACTTGGACTTTAGTATGGTTGGTAGCTAACAAGTTGAAGGGCATTAAAGATTAACATTTTTCAGTCATTTTTTCTAGTCTTTCGCAAACTGAAACTGATATTCCTAAATTATGTATGTAGGGCTCTGAGCTTTTAAATATTCTTGAGTAATTTTCTTGCTCAAAAAATGTCTCAGTGGAATCAGTGAATGTACTTACATGACGAGAGTGAATCTGCTCAGGTGAATAAAGTGAGGGGGAAAATTCATCAGGGCTTCATTTAAGCTGTAGTTGATTCATTCACTCTGTATCAATGCACCTTTAGAGAAAAGTTTCTCTTCTTGATAGCCGTACTTCAGAATTGATGAAGAAACACGTAGAAATCACTTTTTAAAAGAAACTTCATTTTCAGAGCATTCTGATTATATTTGTGAAGAGCTTTCTATGAATGTGATGCGTGTGAGCCATTATGCTAGCCTTAAAAATTAAAAGCAAGCTGCACAGTTTTTCATTTGTAGCCTGTCAGTGTGAAGTCCTTAATGTAGCGTATCTGCAATGTGATTGTTGTTCCCAGTACCAGTAAGCATGTTGCATAGGTTCAGGAAGCTGTAATGACAAGTCCTTGAACTGTTGTAGGATATGCCCTCCCTGTAATGCTTTTAACTTTTGTGGTGTTGGAGGAAGCTGGTGATACTATACTCATGGAAAGTGTTACACCTCTTTGTAATCCAAATGGAAGCTGTGGCATCTGCCTTGATGCCAGGAAGTATTTCTGCTCTGCATTGGCAGAGGGTGCATTCATCTACTGTAACTCTGTATTTCAGACAACAGTGCAGTGTTCAGTCATCCTGCCAAAGCAGTAACAGCCTGGATGGACCGTGACATTTGGGTGCTCACAAGGAAGAGTGGATCACTTTAAAACTTCCAGAGTTTATGATATCTACAAAAACTGTTACAACCGTAAAAGAATGGAGTAAATGTTGACCCATACAATGTGTAAGACAGCTTTTATAATCTTTATCATGCTTGATGATGTATAAAATGGCTAAAGTTAGATGTTGAGTGTGTTTCCAACTAGGAATAGCTTTACTGTCAAGCTGGATCAGCCAGTGGCTGAAGAAGGAAGACTGTAGCCAATTGAGATGCTCTATTCAGTGATACTTTTCAATCAATGGAAAAAGGAAAGGTTAGGTAATACTCTGTTGCAGTTGCATAAAGTAAGATCTAAAAAACCAGATGTACAGATCTGCTGTTTGCTTGGCTCTTTCTGCCTCCCATCTTTTCCTTCAACAAGGCAAATAGTTACAGTTCATTTCAGTAATGTGCCAGAAGAACTGAGCAGACAGTTTAAAAATAAAATACTATTTTTATACATTATCCATATTTCTTATTTCAGTGATTTTTTTTTTTTTTAAAGCAGTGGGTTTTGTTGATGTTCCAGAAGACACAGTTTAATAGTTACGGTAGTTCTTTCACAGCAGCAGTTGTGTGTGAATGAATGTTCCCATTAAAAAAAAAAAACGTAATGCTTAAGCCAAATTTGTGCCTGAAGACATACTTATGTGACATATAGAACTGTGCAGAAAAGTCCTTTGACAGTGTCCTGAACACCATGCTGGCCTTTTGCTGTGTAATGGTCTGAACAAAGAGTAGTTTCTGTTTTAAGTGATGAATATGCTTGAGTGTGCTTTGAATGTATGCACTTCATTTTTTAATACAATCTGACCAATAAAATAATCTGCTGCTTCTTATCTCGTAAATAAAACAAATGAAACCTATGCTTCTCCAAACTACCTGGAAATTTTTTTCTTTTTTTACTTCTAGTCATTAGTGAGTGAATTCTGTTTGTCTGACAATGACTGTTGCCATTCATAGAAAGAGGTTGGTGGCGATACCTTGTAAACACTGCTCTTAGAAAGACCACTTTTAGAAAACACTGTGCTGGATGGAGCTTACAGTGCTAAGTCCCTAAAACAACAGGAGTTGCTGAGCCAGAAGTGGATCAGAAGTGGATCAGAATGCAAGCCAAGCCAAGCAAGGGAAAGATCACAAGCATGAAGGGTATGGATTCTCACAGTAATGTTAAAAAAAAAAAAAAAATCCAAAGAAAAGCTCAAACCAGCTTTTTAGCTTGCTTGTCTTTCCAGGAGAAGTCCAGTCTCCTGCTGTGAAAGACATTGGATTTGGGCATATTCTCCCTAGCAGAACCGATGCAAGTCCTTCTCAGATACTGGGGAAGACACCTTAACCAAATTCCCATAGTTCCTGGTGTTCTTTTAAAGAACTTAGATTGCAGGAGCCAGAGCTTGAAGCTTGATGGGGAAAAGGCTATGGATTTAACGTGTCTGTTACTGCCTTTAATATCTATCCAAATATGGTGGCTGCTCTTAAAGATGGTTTTAACTGTTATCTTTGCCCCCTAGACAGTTGTAGAGAAATGGATTGGAGCTGTAACGTTCACATTTGAATGTTTAAGAGCATGCTTCTGGTTTTCTAGTTTCAGTCAGCATTGGGGTTGAGGGCTGGTGTGTTGCGGGTTGAGCTGATTTTCAAGCCCATGTCACACAGTTGTAGAAACTCCAGTGCCATTGATACGTGCTGTTCTCTTTGCAGCATAATACAGACATAGCAAATATAGGTAGAGCAGAATATAGATACAGCAGACTTTAGCAATTAGAGATTTTTTTTCTTTTTTTTCTTCTGATGCTGTGCACCTCTAAGCACAAGGCCTGCTCTGACAGGATTGGGTGGTTGGGGCTAACATCAAGGAGTGGACTGGAACCTCAAGTCCTTCACTGCTTAGTGTCAGGTGTAGGCAGAGTAGGGGCCAGTCTGGCTTGTGCCTGGAGTCCTACCACACGAGCCTGTGGGGTATGGAGGGTCAAGCCCTTGAAACTTCTTGTGGCTGCATGATGCTTTGAGTGCTGCCATTGGCAGGAAGAACAAGGACAGGATATAAACTTCTCTTTACAAATCGATGTAGAATTGTTTTCCTTCATTGTTAAATAAAAGTCACATTACACATGCTCCCTTAAGTTTGATAGGACTTAAATAGGATCTGTTCAGGATTTATAGACACTCTCACTGTACAACAGAATCAGGCACTACCAAATTATTTCACTACGCTTCCCCGTGTTAAAGCAAAAAAAATGCTGAAGACTGTAGGATGGGTGACTCCT
>JAAGNO010010252.1:0-10938 GCA_033439905.1 Ceryle rudis
CAGAGGGGTTCCAGCCCTCCCAGCATCGCTGGGGCTCCTCTGGCCCCGCTCCAGCAGGTCCCTGTCTCTGCTGTGCTCAGGACTCCAGAGCTGCCCCAGCACTGCAGGGGGGTCTCCCCGGAGCCCTGGGAGCAGAGGGGCAGGGTTCCCCCCTCCCCTGCTGCCCACGCTGCTGGGGGTGCAGCCCAGGGTGCCACTGGTACTGTGCTGCAAGCACATGGTGCTCCCAGCCAACTCTTCATTCCCAAGTCCTTCTCCACAGGGCTGCTCTCAACCCCTTCATCCCCAGCCTGTTCCCACCAAGAACCAGCAACACTTGAGCATCACGTGCCCAGCACAGGTAACAACCCGCACAGAGCCACCGAGACCCAGTCACTGCTGCACGGCACCGAGTGTACAGAAACCACCACCAAGACGGAAAACTTCCCGGGTACAGGAGCTCAGACCTCTGAGCCTCTTCCAAAATCCGCAGCAGACTGTTGGCTCCATCCCCTCCCTCATGAGTCACACGCCCACCTGAAACACAGCGTCCTCTGCCCGTCTGTCGGACCAGCCGGAGCTGCTGCGTGCTGGGCTTCTGTTCCCCGGAGATACGCAGAGCGACTGCGAGTACAGGCTGCAGGGACTGGGGGAAGCTGTGCCACAAGCGACGAGACGGGACGTCTCTGCGCCCCAGAGGTGTGGCGGGAGCCAGCGGCCAGCTCTGGAGCGTGTTTAGCAGTAAAGGCCCCAGCATCGCTTTGTAAATCACCTCCCGCCGCTGCACAAGCGCTCAAGGAAGTTGTAGCCAACTTACAAGCGCGGGTTTGCTTACACAAATATTTTTACAATGTTTAGAAATCACCCCTGAGAAATATGCTCTAAACGTGATCCCTGCAGAGAAGCTGGTCTGCTGCCCACAGCCCCACGGACAGTGCCTGGCCATGGCCTGGCCAACCCGACCTGGCACTGCCCTCCTCTCGGGGGCACTTGGCTGTTGCTCTCGACAGAACCACAGTCTTGGTTGTGGAGAGGATGCATCAGAGGAGCCCAGCAGCTTATTCTTCCATCAGACTACTCATCCTGTTCAGCCTCTTCTTTCCTGCTAGGAACAAAAACAAGGAGGAGTCACAGACTTCAAAAAAAAAAGTAGAAACCAAGAAGACCAAATAAATATGTCACTTGGTGAATGGGAGGCTCAGACACACAGGTTTTGAGATACACGGTCATAAGTGGAATGAGTCTGGGGCTTCTGTCAGCAGACTCTGGCTGAGCTTCAGCATCTGCCATGGCAGGAGGGTGTCAAGAAATGAAACAGTGGACAGCCAGCCCGGCACCCCCAGGGCTACCCCCATGGCCTGGCCATGCTGTGCAACTGCCAGTGCAAGAGCAGAGAACATCTCTTCTTTTGCTTCTGGCTGCAGGACTCAAAGAGAGAGTAGCTGAGCAGAGCACGGGGAGTTGCACCAGCCAGGTGTCCTAAGGAATCCATAAGAGCTGCTTAAGTAACCCCTCACTGCTGCCACCAGCAACCTTCATTCCTTCTGGTCCACCAGGATCCTGAGAGCAAAGTGGGCTTTGAGTCCCGACACGCTTCACTTGCCCCCCCGCACCTCACCAGGCAGGGCCGTCTGGTACTGGGATGGGTCTGAGGGAACCCAACACCTCTCTGGTGAGCGACGCTGAAGGGGCAGCGTAGCCACCACACAAGGAACTCCTGTGCCTCAGTGGACTTGCTGTGGATTTACACCAGCAAACGCAGCAGCCGCCGGTCTCTGTTATGTAAGAGTGTGGGAGCCCAGCCCTCCCCTTGCTTTCTGGGGGCAGAAACCAGCTCCCTGCAGGGTATTTCTGTTCACCCCGCTGTTACACCTGTGGGCGTCGGTGCTCTGCTTATCGCCGGCGCCGGAATCGGACCAAATCCCCAACGACCTTCCCCGGCCTAGGACACAGCTCTCTGAGGAAGAAACGTGTGAGGTGGCATGGCTACAATCACCAGAAATCGCCCGTTATGGAGGCAGCATATGTCCTGTTGTCGCTCGAGCTCACCTTGTTACCCCGTCTGTCCCTTTAATGCCATTACTGAAGATCATTACATGAGCAGATCCCCTCTGGAGAGGCAGCTGCTCGGGCTGCCCACACACCTACCTCTCTGGCCCAGAAGATATGACCTCCAGCGGTGAACACAGCTGCTTCCGAATATACTCCCTCGATCTGATATCAGCCTGGAATTGAGGAGGAGAAGGAGTGAAAGGAGTGAAAATGGATTGACCAACTGCTTGGTGCCTCCCCTTCGTTATCTCGCCGCGTCCCTGCAGAGCCCGGTGCCAGCCCCTCGCAAACAGCTCCCGTACGGCCGTGCTGCAAAGAGGGACCTGCGTGTTTCCTGCCTTGTTTGGTTTCTGTGCCTCACCCGCAAGCTGCCTGAGGAGATGAAGACTTAAAATGAAGAGAGTCCTGCAGCACCAAACAGCCTCAGTGGAGCACAGTCTGTTTCGGAAGCAGAAATGACACTCACTGAACTCTTCCTGTTGGTCCCTTTACCTCTCACAGGAGAAAGGAGGTGAGGCACAGGGCACAGGCAGCTCATGCCAGCCGGTGCCAAAGGTCTGCTCAGCCCTGACCTACCCCAAGCACGGCAGGACAAACAGCCAAAGCAGGACCCAGGCTGGGCTTCCTGGGCAAGTCCCAGCTGCAGCCGAGCGCAGTCAGCCTTCCCCAGGGTCCCCGGGGCGGCCAGAGGATGAACCAGCAGAGCCTCCCAGCACACGCTGCGGCGCGGCGAGCCCCTGCAGCGAGCGCTGACCCCGCTGGAACCCCTCACCCTACACCTACACAGGATGGCTGCCCCTCATTGCCCAGGGACGTGACAGGCCAGCGAGGACCTCCAGAGCCTTAGTACAAAGCGGCGTTCGCTGGCGAAGGGAGAGCTGCTGAGGCGACGGCTCTTCCGCTGTGCTTTGTCTCTACGCCACAACTGCAGCCCCTCTCTGGTAACCCTGCTGGCAGAACCAGGCGGGAGGAGATCTGGGAGTCTGAGCGTGGTCTGGTGCTTTCATCCCTTGTGCTGACCCAAAAGGCTTCTTCCACATGTAGGGACCTCCCAGTGCAGTGCAGAACGTAATGAGCAGCTGCGCCCCTTCAGAGGCTTCCCCAGCAACTGCTCATCACCGTCTGGCCAGAGATGGAATAGACTTGTCAGAAACTTGAGAGCAGGGCAAGCCTTCCTTCCCTCAAGAGGAGATATTCCAAAGAGCAAACCAACTCTCCCACTGAACCAACAGAAGCTGCACCACCACCCTTCCTCTGTCAGGGGATCCCATGGAGGCCTCTGCAGTGCTGAGAAGTTCCCATGCCCCAGCAAAAGGGTGGCAGATAAAGGTGCCCAAAACAAATGACTCCCCTTCACCCCAGCACTCTGCTCACTCTTCTGTTTCTTGGGATCTTCTTCATCCCTTTTGCTCAAAGTTATGAGAATCCTTCAGCCTATGCTGACGACAAAAGCAATGTTCTCTGGCCCCCAGAAAGTTCTCGGGAGTGCCAAAACCACACAGATGCGAAGGCAGAGCTCTGCAGCATCACAAAGCCCTTCACCATGAGGCAGTCGCTTATAAATCCCTCCTCAGAAGGCTGGGAACTACTGGAGCACTTTATTGACTTGTCCCAGAGCAGCAACTTTGACTGCACGCTCCGTGACACAGAAGCTGTGTCCCAGGACTATGGTGACAGGACTCCCGCTGGCACTGCAGGCTCACAGTGCTCCAAGACCATCCGTGGTCCCTACAGCTGTGACACTGTGCTGCTTCCAAAGGATGAGTTTTTCTGTCACTAACCAGCTGAGAAGCGGGACTCTGCCCTCCACAGGGATCGATCTGCGAATGGGGAGGGGAAACAGGGCTGTGGAGAGGGCTGGGAAGTCTGGGAAGGTGGCAGTCGAGCAGGAGAGTTCTCCAGAGGGATGAAAAGGGAGAAGCTGGCACTTCCCCTCCTCGTACCCACCCCCTTCCTTCCTCTGTTCCAACAGTTGTACGATGCAGCAACAGATGGAGAAGCACCACTCGTCTGCTGCAGATCCTTCTCCCTAGGCAAGAGCTTGGCTCATCCTGCCTCTGCGCCTGCCGGGCTGGCTGCGCGATGCTAGTTATGCAGCTAAAGCAGGTAAAAACATCCCTAAAAGCAAACAGAGACAAGACACAGGCACCTCCTCGGCTCTGTCGCTTCCTGGCAGCGGCTGCAAGGCAAGTGACTGACACACCTTTCCAGAGTCCTACCCCACGAGTCCCAAGGCAAAGCTGCCAAGGAAGACGACGGGAGCAGTCTGCAGGCCGGGCCGTACCCCTGCTCTGGGCTCTGCTTCCCAGCACCAAAACTGAAAGGGACTAATCCCGAGACTCTACCAAATTCATGGTTTACTGCCCTTCTCCTTTGCAGCCGAGCTTGGAGCCATCACCAGGCCTCATCAAACCCGTCCTCCTGCCAGTGCTCAGTTCCTCCCTTCCTCTTCTGCTCTGCCCTCCCGTGACACGCGTCCTCCTGAGCTCACCAGGAAAACCAGACTGCTGTGTCTTACCAGCAGCGCAGGACAGCACGTGGTCAGAGTGGGGCGAGGAGAACACCAACAGGAATCCCAGGAGCCACGGGAAGTGCTGCTGGATGTTTACTGGATGTTCTCAAGCCCCAGAAGCGTTCCTGTTCAGCTCTCCAGCGCTGCAGCATGCTAGCAGAAGACTCTTAATGCCAGTGACCTTAGATGCTATCACAAGCATGCAGATCCTGGGCTCCTGGATGACTTTGAGAACTGGCAGCTGAGTTTTACTTTCCCTCAAAGTTGGGTTTTTTTGGTTTGTTGTTTTGTGGGTTTTGGTTTTTCTTTTAAGAAATTTTCTTTCTCAAAATCACTGCTCTACGGTGACATTTTGGAGCAGCTGCTGTGCCCCACCTCAAAGGCAGAGTGTCCCTCTCCACTAAAAAAGCAGTATGTGACCTTCCCAGCTGGAGAAGCCTCACAGCATCTGACGATCACGCTCATAAAGTGGGTTAACGCATCCCCAGTGGCTGTCCTTGAAGCATTTGCTACTCTCCTCGCTGCTCTACTTCTGAAGAGTCCCTCCTGCCCCTCGAGAAGCTCCTCAGCACCCCTCCATCCCCACCGCTCCAGTCACACCTCTCGGGTGGAGGCTCTGCTGGAAACACAGCTCCACAACTGCTTAACGATTCTGCAAGCTCGAGAACGAAAAGTAGTTACATAAGGGGTGGTTTGTTTGGGAGATTTTTTTTCCCCTTCTCTCTATAATTGGACAGTTTCATAACTGAACTGACAAATAACTTTGATCACTCCTCGGGATGAGAGATTACGTGATGTATTTTATAACAAGGGAAGGCGGTTGTTCAATAGAGTCCCTGCTGGGAGACCAAGGTAGCAAGAGTCACGTCTACAAACTCTTTTTCTAGGGATGAAAACCCCGGCCCCGTCCCGCCGCTAACACGCGCCGACGCTTTGAGAGGCGGCCAGGTCCCGGCCAGGCCCCGCTCCTGACGCAGCGCCGAGAGACAGCTTAACCCGGGGCATTAGCCAAGGGGCTAATCAATAAGATGGATAACCGTCCCGTAGTAATCCTCACAGCTTGTTTCTATTTTCAGAGGGACTAGTGCTGGCATTAGGGTCTGGAAGGTTTGCTTTGCCTGTTTTACGAGGGGCGGCGGCGATCCCTCCGCGCACAGCAAGCCTGCGGTGGGGGCTGCAGCTCAAGGGAGTCAAGAGTTTCAGGACCTCGGCTCCCAGTTTCCCTGCGGGGCAGCAGGAGCTGTTGACGCAGAGGAGAGGGATGAGAGGTTTATTTTTTCCTCGTTTCTCCTATGGGCAAAGTGTTTCAAAGGAAGCGACCCTGCAGAAATTCGCAGGCCTACTCCTGTCCTCCTCGGTGGGCTGTCCCATCAGGCACACCCTGAGCCAGCAGGAACCTGCTGGGCAAGGTGCCAGCTGGAGCTAAAAGGATCACAAAGTGAGCTGGAGGCTGGTGTGCAGCCAACCAGGAACCCGAAACAGCGAGAGCAAAACAATCGATCCCAGTGCAATCCTCGTCAGCTGGAGAGCCTTAAAAGCTCCCGTTTCCCTGCTGTGCGTGGGGACCCTGGGTCCGAGCAGGCCTGGAGTGTGGGAGAGCACCGGAGAGGGGTTCTGACCTCTGCCAGAAGCAGGCAAGGGCAGCTGCTCTCGGGAGGCTCGGTATTGTTCCGGTACTGCTCGCTTCGAATGCTTTCCTCATTATCCTGAGATGACAGCTCCTGCTCCTGCCTACCTCAGTCGCTGTCTGGGCAGCTCCAAGTGACCGAATCTCTGCAGAAGAACCTCAAAATCTCACAGGCTGGCTGGGCAGAGACATCACCCCCACTCAAGCAACGTTCTCCCAGACTGGACTCGCACTGACACGTGAAGTAAGGACTAAGTGGGATGTAAACACCGACTGCAGGTGACGCTCAGCTCCCCTCTGCTTTCTCTGAACGCTCGCTTCTCTCACCTGCATCACGGCCACGGTTCCCTCGGCAGCAGGAGCACACCGGGGGCTGAACACAGATCAAACTCTTCCTGATCAGTGTCGCACACCCAAGAAGCACAAGGTACCCAGCACAGGCTGGCCGGCCCTACCTCTAGCAGGGCAGAAGGTGCAGGTTCCCACGGCAGCTGCACAGCACCACACACGCTGCAGCCTGGCTGCCTTCATACGAGCCGTAAACAACCTCGGGAAGGTGGAGGCAGCTGAGCTCTCTAAGAGCATTATGCTTCTAGGGCTACCAGAACTTACAAACTAAGAGCCAATGATCCAGAAGTCTTTCATGACACTGGGAAAGCCATAAGCGCATCACTCATCAGGTCTGCGAGCTTGTCCCGGTGACATACTGTAGCAAAAAGGTCAAGGAAGTCTCTGTGGCAAAACTCCCCACAGCCTTCTTCCTCCTAACTCCAGCTTGAGGTGCTCAAGAGCTGAGGCTTCCAGTACTGCCCTACATCAAGATCTGTGACCACACAGAAGAACTGTGACAGGGAGAAGTCTCCTGGAAAGGTTTATCCTTATCTCTTATGCAGTAGGCCCCTCGCTCCCCGTAGGACCTGGAGGGGCTGAAGCGTGGCCAGAGAAGGGCAAGGGAGCTGGGGCTGGAGCACAAGGGTGGTGAGGAGCAGCTGATGATCTTAAAGGTCTCTTCCCACCAAAACGATTCCACAAGTCTGATTCCCAACCCCTACAGTAACCACACTCGCTTTGGGATCCTTAATCTCTGCAAGGACAGTGACAACAACTCACTCCATCGCTTTAAACAAAGGCTGTGCTCAGAGAGCGGGAAGAGTCTCAGAACACAGATAGCGGAGATGGTTGGGAGTGAAACGAGGGTGCCGAAAAGCTCCGAGACACCTTTTTGTTTCCGAAGGGAGCACTGTTCCCCTCTCCGCTGAAGATGCCGAACTGCAGTGCTAGCTCAGAGCTCTGCGGAGGCATCTGTCCCTCGCTGGAAGAGCTTACATAAGAAGAGCTATCAGCCTACTCCCGTCTGGCAGGTAGTGGTTTATGAGATCAGAAACTCCAGTTCTGGCACGGGCACTTCAAGGTTTGTTTTGCTCCGAGGCATTAGGTTTTTGGCTGGTTTGTAACTATAGATCCAAGACTGTTTTCAGAAAGCGCTGCGGTACTGAGGAGAAGCTCCTGCGTGCAGGGGCTCGAGCAGCCCTCAGCAGGGTCCTCTCAGTGCTGCTCCAAGGAGCTGTGGGGCAAAAGGGGCCAGACCTGGGACAAGCTGCGGGGCAGCAGCGTCAGGAACACGGACGGTGGAGCGTTCCCAGTTCCCGGGGCAGTCCCTGGGTCTGCCCCCCATGAGCCACTCCCGGCTAGGTGACCTTGAGAGAAGGGAAGAACTTGTTGGGATACAAGTCCCAGAAGCTTTAACGCTTCTCCAGCCCCTTTCCTCAAGCCCTGCTGCGATTTAATGAGCCTGAAGCTGAGCCTGGGTGGCAGCTGCGGCTCACTGAGGGTGATCCAGTGCTGTCACCTACTGGCTGTGGCCCAGAGCCTGCAGCTCCTTGCAGAGTGCAGCAGCAGCAGGGAAAGGCCAGAAGGAGCAGCACTGAGGTCTGTGCCAGGCTCAGAGTGCCCAGGGAAGTGGCATCTCCAGCCCCTGCGGGTTAACGTCAGCCTGGCAGGAGTTGTCCGCAGAGAGGAACCAGGAGATCAGTCGCGGTCTGCTCCAGGCCGGCCCCCCTTCCCCAGCTTCCCTGTCTCTGTACCTGGCGGATGGGCTCGGGGATCCGGTACTTGCAGCAGGACGTGACCAGGCGCACGGCTGTCTCCAGGCACACCCGGTGACCCACAGAGACATAAAGGGGCTTCGAGCTGTTGTTGTAGCTACGCAGGACCTGTGTGTTCACCAGCAAGAAAGATCAAGCACTTCAGAGGCTTGTTTTAAGAAACGCAGAGCTGCAGGTGAATTTTAAGCCAGCCGGTCGCCTTCCCAGGGTGGGATGGTGGCTCTCTGTTTGGTAACTCCCAGCCTCCCTCCTCCTCTACTTCCCAGGGTCCCCTCCCAGGGACCATTTCCCCTTTTGCCCCCCTACAGCCCTTCCCCAAACTCCTCCCGCTGCTCCGGGAAGCAGTCTCCTGCTAACACAGACTGTGTTGAACTGACACCAGCTGCAGGAAGTTTCTCACATCTGCCTGCATCCCGTGCATCGCGTTCTGAGTCAGATGTTGCCATACTGCACCCTGGTAAGAGGCTGCAGAACTGGCACCGCTCGGTGACTGGTTCAGAATGGGGGTGCTGGACCATGGCATGGACAGGAACATACACAACACCCAAACTGTCAGCTCTCTGCAACCCTCTGCGCTCGCAGAGAGGGGAGAGCAGCTACTGGGCACTGCCCACACCGCGTCTTCCTGAACTAAGGTCACTGAGACAGTCCCGCTATAGAGACAACATCTTCCAGTGCTCCCAGTTACACAGAGCTGGAAGACTCGATGGCCAAGGGAAGGGGGAACTCCCTGCAGCGTACCATGCCCAGGACTCCCCCCGAGGCGCCCGTCAGTGGGAAGGAATCTCCTCCGTGCTGCAGGGAACGAACCTAGGGATAAAGACACGTGAGGTCAGCGGGTCAGCAGGCCGCCCCAGTTCTCCTGAGATATTAAAGAGTGGAAATAAATTCCCAGCCTAACCTGCTCTCTGTGCAGCTCATCCCTGACCAAGCCATCCACGTGCAGGAGGTTCTTGGCCACTCCAATACAAGGTAGATCCGTCAGGACTCCGAGGTGACAGGCCACACCAAACCCTACCAATAACGAGTCACTGTAAACTGGGCCACCAGGGAACAGGAATCTCAAGCAGCAGCACAGGGATACTGGAGAGCAGGGCTCTCCAGTAAAGCCCTACCTCTGGGGTGGAGCAAGCCATTCCCATCTACGAGAAGTACCTGAAAATCCCAAGAGAGAAACATTATCTCCTGCGCGCTGAGAGCCACTCCAACAGGCACGCGGCGACGGTGGCCCCTGGAGGAAGGCAAAGTCCCTCTCTGTCTTTTCACCTCTACGAGGGTCTTTCTGACTCTCACTGACCAGCAGCACGAGCCCTTGGTGGCCAACGGCACCCCTCAGCGGTGCTGCACACCCAGCAGCCCCCCACGGCCAGGGGAGGCCCGGCTGCTCTGGGCTCAGCACCCCCGTCCCCAAGGAAAGGCGACTCTGACACTGCGGTTTCTGCCCCGCCAGCGGACGAGAGGCAGAGGGTGCGGTGTCAGCAGAGGGGAGAGCACCTTTCAGCTGCGCTCTGAGCCCTCCGGACATCCCAGCTCTGGACAAAGAAATACGTCACACCTGAGGTCTGAGCTCGGGCTTCTCCCGCTGAAGTCTCTGAACAGCTTCCACCAGGAAAGGGACCTCTCGGAAGGCTAAGAATCCTGCCACGTACGGGGCGCCCACGGCCACCATCCGGCAGTCCTGGTACAGCACCTGGGAGCGGCGGACAGTGCGGAGACAGTGACCTGCGGGATGTTGCTGGCTGGTTCCTGACTGCTTCAGAGGCATCTCCTCTAGTTTCTCTTCCCTCATCCCATCTTTTTTTTCAGTACTCTGCTTCTGGATCTCCCCCACAAAGCCAAGGCCAGGGGGTTGGGCCAGTCTGTCACTCAGAGAAGGGGGTGGAGGATGGAGTGGCGACAGAAGAGCTGGGCATCACCTACCCTGCTGGGGAGCAAACTCCTTGAAACAAAATCAGGGCAGCTGTTCAGAGAGGGTGACCTCAGAGTTCACGTCACCAAAGGGTGGTCACCTCTGTGCAGGGACAAGCCAGAAGCCACCCCAGCAGGCAGGACAAAAAAAACCCTCCACGCAAGGCAAGAATCAAGGCAGCATCTGAAACTCTGTTCATAAAAATCCCAGCAGCCAATATCAAACTTTATTTCTCTCTCTCTGGCTTTATAGTTAAAGATAATTTTTATATTGTTCTGAAAGCTGGGAAAGAGACCAAATATCTTTATTAATTCGAGTAAACTGACTGTGGGGTGTGGGATGCGTGGTGGTTTGGAAGAAGCTTTTATACATTACATCCTGTATTATCGCTTGATTCCCAGCAAGAACTCACAGAGGACATCTGCTGGGGGAGGGCTACAGCTGCTTTTGTCTCCTCTCTCGATCAGTGCTGGACAGTAACGGTCCTTTTTGTCTCCTCGGGGGTAGTGCCCAAGACTGATTATGTCCAATAGGCACCAGAACCAGTTAAAGTCCTCTCTGCCTGACCACAGGCTACGTATCAGCACGGTAATTTTTGATTTACCAGCTGGAACTGGAATTCCCAGTAATCCTACAAACCTCTCGCCCTCAGGAGCACTTTGCACCGCGTCTTCCTGAGGGCTGGCTGGATGCACCCCCTCATTACCCACGCCGGGGAGGAATGCTCTCTAATTATAACATTTGCCTGATGCTG
>JAAGNO010010253.1:0-13154 GCA_033439905.1 Ceryle rudis
GGCTGGATGGGGCTCTGAGCAACCTGCTCTAGTGGGAGGTGTCCCTGCCATTGGCAGGGGGGTTGGAACGAGATGATTTTTAAGGTCACTTCCAACCCTGACAATTCTATGATTCTGTGCTCTATTTTTCCCACCTCGGTGCCAAAAACCCTCTGGAGGCCAGGTTCCTATTGCCTGTGATTGAGTTTCCATGCCTTGCCTGTAGCTCCAAGAGACTGAGGTGAGCCAACATCCTAGCCTGACTGGAATGAGGTGCACTTTAGTGTCTTTGAAGGGTCTCACAGTGTCAGGTACTGCCATGGCTTGATGAAGCACAGACTCTGCTGCCCTCAGTAGGGCAGAGGGAAACTTTTTAATGCTGTGGCCACAGCAGCTCTCCAGTTCCAACGTGAGGTGGGACCTGTGGGAGGAAACCACAACAGGAGAGACATGATTGGAAAGCAAGGGGAGGTGAGAGAGAGGGAACAGTTTAAATAAAAAAAAAAGGAAAGAAAAAGAGTGACATAAAGATATTACTCTTCATTTATAAAAGGCTCCATCTATCAGCTGGATTGCCTTAATGTGTCTCCTAACAAGGCTCCCCCAACACACCCCCTCCTTTCCTTTGGTTTCCTTCTTTGATACTGTCACATGTTCTTCATTTTCCAGCACGTTACATTCATTCTTTGCCTTTAAACTCCAAGGATTAAAGCAACTGGATAAAATAAATAAATAAATTAAATTAAAAGAGCTGACATTTCATGCTGTTGTTGGCAGCCTTTGATTTTCTTCCAGAACAAGATCATTACTTTTTTCTTTGGCTTCGAAAAAAAAATAGATGGAGAGACTCCTTTTCTTCAAACTTTGTTTATCACTTGTGGGCTGTGGTAGGTGTGGGGAGAAGCTGAGGAAAGAGACAGTTGTGTCTGCAGTATAAGGAACTGTAAATGACTGTAAGCAAGGTTGTACCACATCTAGTTCTGGGCAGGAAATGTCTTTTGGCTGAGTTGTTCATACAAGCCCCAGGACTACACCTTCATGATCCAGGCTGAAGCTGAGAGAGTGCTACCATAGAGAAACAATGAAGACTGGGATCATCCTGATGAAGAGCAACCTCATCTGTGAAGTCCAAGACAAGAATTTTACAAGCCTTTAGGAGCAGACAGGATTTTTGCCTCAACCCGCTGTTATAAGCATGAAATTTGGTACTGAATCTGAGTCTGTGTAACTTTAGAAGTCTCCAGGCCCAGGAGTTTTGCTGACAAAAGGGCATATCCATCCAGGAGCTTTTCCTAGGTTTGAAGTTAAACTTAAGATTAGTGAGTCTTTGGCTTTTTGGAGCACACTGAGCTGCAGCTCCATATGCACAACTGCAGTCGGGATCAGTGAACCTGCCCTGGACTATTTGGGAACCCACTAGGGGCACATTTCCTGCCATGAAATTGCAGGATATGTGGCTGCTCATATCCAGCCTTGTTTGGGCTCTGAGCATATAATAAATCTCTGGCACTGGGTGATGCTTTGCTGTGCAAACGAAGTCCAAGGAGTGCCTGGAGCAAAGAAAATGTGTTTGCACTCTCAGTTCCAGCCTGACTGAATCACAGAGTGGCTATAAATAAGGAGAAAGAAAGTGCTGCAAGGAAGCTGATTACATGAAATTGTCCAGTCCCTCCATTTCCTTTCTTCAGGATGGTTCAGTGCATCATCTGTATGTTTCTGACAGGACAATTTTGGTACATCCTAATGCAGAGCCTCTTACAGCTGTGGTCATATCATTGTTTTCTCAGCAATGCTGCCCCACAGTTTCTATGCAGTGTTGCTGTGAGGGTTTCTTGTAAGCTATCTCTGAACTAGAGTACTGGTAGTTTCTTGTTTGTCCTGGGCAGAAGGCAGCAACAGATGAGACAAAAGGGATATCAGGATCCGCTCCAAGCTAACTGGTGCAAATGAGACATATGGACACCCTGATGAGACTGTTGTGCTCCACGCAAAAGGCTCAGTGCGTGTCCTACAAATGCTGAGTAAATCACACAATGCATTGCAGTCAGCTTTGTCTTGTAAGCTCTTGGTCCTCCTCTTTTGAGGACAATGAAATTCCTCTTGTCAGGACCTCTTACCTCAGCAAGTGTGTTGACATGGAAGGGGCTCCAAGCCTGTGGTGGCTTACAACAGGAGCTCAAAGACCTGTATTCAAGGTCACCTCCTGAAGGGCTGAAACTGAACAATGAAGTGCAGCTGTCTGGGCCTCTCCACCATGTGTTGTCTTTTCCAGCCAACAAGTTCAGCAAGGCCTACATATCTGTTTGGCATGCTGGGAGTTAACAGCAAATATCATGTTCCCAGCCACACCGGCTGCACAGCTGTACCAAAATACAAATCTGGTTTCCCAGCAATTGTCCAAACTGAGTGTCCCTGTGGTCAGCTCAGTCATGGCTAGAGAAACAAATGTAGGACACGTCTCTTGGTTTCGGTTGTCCCTGAATTCACATGTACTGTGCAGCTGTTGCCCTTAACCAGATACGGAGACTTAATTAGGTTAGGGTGACCTCTGGAAGTATAACATTTAAGAGCAAAGTTGCAGAGCAAAGCATTCTGGGTATGATTCTGTAAATAACAGTTTAGTTCTGATGGTCTTCATTACTCTCAGAATATCCACTTTTTGGAGCTCTGTCACTCTTCCTCATCTTCTTTCCTCTTCCTCCCCACACAGGCTAAAAAAATCAGCTTTTGTGTGCTGCAACTATTCAAGGGAAAGGGCATTTTCAGAACTCATGTCCACAAGCAGACAGGTTAACCCATGATTCACTGCAGCATTTTATGGGGAAAGGATCAGAAAAAAATCTTTCTGCACGTACATAGTTTTTGCTGTCACACCACCACAAGCACCTGCCATTTCTCACTCCGTGCAACTTACCCCATGCAGCCACCACCCTCCACACATCACCTTCATCTGCTCTTGCTGCCAGTCACAGGAACACCCTTACCTGAATGTAGTGACCCTCTGGACCTGCCCACGTGCATCTTCCCAGCACTGCCGCAGCACACCCACCTGCACTCGCTCAGGGTGCAGATATTTCTGCCGTTTCCCCGTACCCCCCATCTGCATTTGTTTGCAAGTGTTCTGCCACACAAAGTCATGCACACCATCCTCTCCCCTTCCCCAGTACTAATTTCTCCTCACACAAGATGGCCATCCCTGGGGACTTGTTTCTGCATTTGCCTTTGCTGTGATCACAGGCAAATTGAGGAGGATATGACAAATATTAACCTGCAGCTATTAAAATGAGCTGTTCCTATGAGGCTCTGGATGGCAAGAGCTGCAGAGAGAGGTGGTTCCTATGTCCTCTCTGTCACCTTTCTGAAAAGCCCCCTGAGGAGACACAGAGAGCCATGAGCCATTTGCAGAGGTCATGCTGTAGGAACTGGAGGGGGTCTCTGCACAAGCAGAGCTTTTGTTAACACATGAGAACTTGCTGGTCCACTCCAGTACTGGAGATGCTGGGCAAGGTCCTGTGTTTGGAGACTCAGAGATTAAACCCACCTAGCTCCCATCTCAGCTTATTGAGACAGGGGGGATATGGAGCTAGCTGGCTGGGACACAGCCTTTATACAAGGAGAAATTCTCTGTGAGGAACACCAGTTGTTTTTGAGTTTGACACAAAATTACCCTGAACACACAGTGAGGAGAACAAATCCAATTTGCTCACTACCCTAGGATTATCACCTTCAATGATATTTCCTTCTTCTTTCGCAACTAAGTGCAGTGTCCTCCCTCTCTCACACTGCTCTAATGTTCCCATCAAAGCTCTGGGTTCAGTCACTAGCTGTGAAAGTGTGGAGATGTGCTACTGCCTGATTTGCTGACCAGGGCAAGCAAAGCTTAGTAGCCTCCAAGGCCAGAGAAGCAACAGTAAAACACTGGGAAAGCAACAGAGGAATAAGAGTAAGACAGATGTTCTGGTAGATTGTTATAAATCACCGACTCAAGGAGGAACCACAGGCAAACCTAAGAATAAAATTCTTCTCTTGAATTCTTCTGGCTGTGGAAACATAACAAACTGTTGTCTTCCTACAGCTTCTGCACTGAGGTTTGTGGTCTTTCTCATTTCTCCTGCTGTTGGGGGTCAGCTTCTGAGCACACAGCATTTGCTTCTCAGACCTGTGGCTGGATAGGAGATGAAGCATCAGTCTGAGGCAGCAGTGGCACATGGAACTCCAAGTGGCTTGCTCAGCTATCCCCACATTACATTTAAATGTGTTTCATCCTGAACAGAAATAGATCAACAATGCCAAAAACAGATCTCATTTCATTATCCACAAAGACAACAGCCAGACAGCATCTTCCCCGTGTTACTCACTGCCAAAACTACTCTGCTTTGACATGAGAAGAGGGTCCAGACCCTATAGCCTGTCTGACCACTGGCTTCCCCACTAAAACTACTTGTCTAGCAGGGTCCTGGGTCTTCAGGATCGGCACTTCTCCATTTAGGCACTGGCTCATTATCTCAGGGTATTTCCTCTGAGTTGGTAGACAGGTCTTACTTGGTCCCTGGAGTATCAGCCATCCAGGGTTTAGGCCACTGTAATTCTCCTCTGTCAGGGTGCTTCTGGAGAACTGGTACTTCTATATGTGGTTCCATAGGGGTAGTTTGGCCTCTTGGTAGCAGTGCAGTTGCCTAGCTCAAACTGTATGGAGAAGACTGAGCTTCCAAAGCAGTTTTTTAAGTTAGTCTTAGAGAGCAGGTGATGTGTCCCAAAAACTTGTTTTGTGCCTTGCAGTACAGAACGATCAACCTTGAGAAGACATTCTCAAGGGTGGTGATTATACTGCTAGCCTGAGACCCAGGACATCTGAATTGCTTTCCATGCCTTTACATGCATCCTGTGTGAGCTGGGGCCTTGCTCAGATACCCACCTGCCCAGGCATCTGAAGCAGGCTTAGCCAGAGAAGGATTTATACCAGAAGCTGGCTTCCTACATAGTCATCACAGAGAACAGGTGTTTCACTTAGGTCTTCTCATTTTGCTCTTGGGACAGCCTCTTCTGTTCTCTGACTCAGTAAAGAATCAAGATTTGCCAGCCTTAGAGAACAAGTGATCTCAGTCGCTTTGGCTGGGATGAAGTGGCAAATGACTAAGCCAGACGTGTGCAGGCAGTAGGGGCCTGAGCGCAGTCTCTTTGCTTTGGCACCCTGTAGCAGCCCCTTAGCACTACATGTTGCACAAGCATTGATTAATTATCCACTGTTCTGTAGCTTGCCAGTTTTACTTTCTGCAGTTCAGGTGTAAGGTGCTACAAACCCTACCTGGCATTCAATGGGCAGAGGAATGTCTTGTTTGGGATGCGGGGATTATGGCATGAGATGTGATCTTTCAATACACGCTCCAAAACTGAGAACTTGCAGGTTCGCAAGCAGAGCCTGGTGTAATTGTAATTCTCTCAGCAGGATGATAAAAATCCCTTGGCCCACGCTCACAGGCTCACTGGCAGCTCCATTTCAGCGTGCGCCACTTTGTCTCTTTCTCTTTGAAGACTGGGGACATTTGTTGTGGTAGACACTGGCGAGAGCAATGCTACTTGTGAGACTTGATCACTTGAGTCAGGGTAACGCATGGACTGATTCAATAGTGTCACTGTGTCCTTACAAACCACCACTGACCCTCTAGCCCATTGTTAAAGAAGCCTGAAATATTAGTTGCAAATCTGATTTGTCAGGGCAAGGTTCCGCTCTTGTTACAGTGTGCAGCACCTTGTACCAGGGGAAGTTTTCACTCAGAGGTGGTGGTGGGAAGAACAAGAATATGAGAAAAGCAGAGGGCTGTTAGAGCATTGTCAAAGTGTGATAAGCAATTTGTTTGTAAGTGGCTTCAGAGTTCTTTCCAGTGTCTTAGGGCTTGGTAAGCGCTCACTAAAAAGAGTAATTTTTAGGCCTCCAACTGTTCTTTACAAAATGTTTGCTGCACTGAATCATTACCTGCTCAGTATTTACACTCATTTATTGGTTAACTGAGTATAAGGCTAATTGTTGTCTTTCTCAACTGGGTAACTAAAATATTGGTCAGATTTTTTAAAGAAATTAAGTTAGGATTTTCTTTTTCCACCTGAAATACTGATATGTCAAAATGGAAACATTTTACAGAAATGCATGTTTTTATATGCAATGATCTTCAGCTTTCAGGCTCAGTATTTAAATTTCTGGTCAAAAGGCAAGAGATAGACACGGTCAAAATGACCAGTAACTTAATGGATGGGGCCCTTGTTTGAGATGTATAAAACTCTGGCCAAACCCTTGTGTGGAAACCAGGTGGAGATCTGTACTTGTATCTTGCATGTACTAAATAACTTAATGACCAGACTGTTATCTGCTCAGGAGTGGTTATTTCTTGATTAAAAAAAAAAAAAGAAAGAAAGAAAAAAAATTAAAAGACTGTAGTAAAACATGGGAACAAATTCCAGAACATCACAATTTAGCACGCACTGGAATTACTTTAATTTTTTTGGCCTGTCCTAAGAGCAACAAATAGCTTGCTGTCCAGCAGGAATCAGCCTTCATGTTACACAGCATGAAACCTTAGTTCACAAATTTTCACTGACACCCAGCAAGCTGTCAGATGCTCACAAGTGTCGCGAGAGCACAAATCACAGCTACTCAAACTCTATTTTGAAACTGATAACAAATTTCTTTTACTGTTCTGTTCACCTAATACTAGCAGACACAATGTTATCCACCAAAAAGAAGTAAAATAGGAACCCTTGCCAACAGTGATTGTTACCACATCTCAGAAGCCATCTGAACAGGACAGCGATGTCGGAGTCATGTTTAAATTTTGTTTATATTATTTTTGTGTTTTCTCATTGGTACTTTTGGTTCTTAACATGAATCACCATTGGTAATTATGTTGACAATTACGTGATGTTTGGCTGATGGTCATGCATTGTAGAAGAAGTTCCTGTGTATCAATCATAGGTGAAGTGGATACCTTTGGAAGCAACTTTGAATGCTTCTTAATAACAGCAAAAAACCTCCCAAAACCTAAAAAAAAAAAAAAAATTATTTATTTTTAATGACTAATTCTGGAGAATCTGTTGATGTCAAGTGTGGTTACAAACTACAGCCTCAGATACCAGGAAATAATCTTTTGGGTCTTAATAAAAAAAAAAGTCTTCAGACAGCTGTCCAACTGTGGGAAATAAATGGGAACAATTTGATTTTAGCCATGACAATGCACAATCTGGCATTTTTTGAATCAGAAAAACTTGGACTCTGGAAATTAAACTGTCAGTGCTGGAAAGTATGGGACTGTGAAGACTAAGAAGTGTTTAATCAGTGTGTTAGGTTTGTTCTCAAAAGGGGCAGGAAACAGATTGCCCTGGAAGGACAAAACTCTACAGAACATAATTGCAGTGTAAGGACAGAGGAAGGTGGGTGCGTGAGGGACAGGAGCTGGACATACAGATGGAGGGCAGCAGACTAAAAAAGAGTTTGCTTTTTTCACTTATATGCAGGAGAGAGAAGTTGTGCTCCCCCTAAATCCCTTCCACACAATTACCCCTAAACTGCAGCTGTAACTTCAGGAATAAAGCAGAAGCTGCCAGTTCAGGCAACACTAACACCATGGTGCTGGCACTGTAATTGCATAGTCGCATAAGTTCCTTGGGTGGACAAGAGAATGAGAGCACCAATGTGGGGTGCAAGGGCATACTTCAGACTATTACATTTCCTCACACAGGCAACCATTAGCTCTCCGTCCTTATTTCAGTACTAATGTGCACCCTGACACTGCATTGGGTTTGAAGGCAGGATGTGGGGCCTTGGCTTCATTGTTGTTCTCCCTGATCTCAGCAGTACCCTGGCACACACAGGCTGTGCAGTTCATCCAAGCTTTACTGTAGCACCATCTTGGACAGCACTGTTTGCTTCAATCCCAGAGATGGTGATTGCATCCCCTGTCAAATATGATGCACAATATTTTCAATGAGCTGAAACCAAGCAGTTTATCTGTAGAGATGAGCTATGTTTTTACCACTACAAACTGTATGTGTTTATAACCTTTTCCATCTCTCTGATTCTAACCCTAATGTTTCTCATCAGTCTCGCCTCAAACAATATAGTAGAGCACAGATTAAGATAATTGTGCCCAGAATATTGTGTTGTTATGGGGTCTGAAGGTAGATGTGGTTTTTCCCTCCTTCTGCCCCAGTTTATATGAAGTCTTTAAAGCTTGGTAAATTTGAGGCTACCAGGATGAGTTGAAGGGGAGGGGGCTGAACCTGAGCCGCTTTGCACATGGCTGATTTGCATGCAAGTAAAAGGAAGTGGTGCCCACGTTTTTTGCACACTTAATTATGTGCTGCTTCCCCGGAGCTTGTTAGCTGTCAGTTATGATCTGGGGGGAGTGTCACAAACTGGTCACTCCCAAACAGTGCAAACTGCAAGTTTGTGTATGAACGTAGCTCCCCGCGTGTGCATCTGATCAGCATCTGTAATTGATATCAGGGAGACTGTTTATAGCACTGGGATGAGAAGCTCCGTTTTCAGGTCTGAATGCATGACTGTTGTGACTTTGCTTTCCACTCTCCTATTGTTTGTTTTATTTGTAAAGCCCTTTTCCCTCATCCTCTCCATCCCTGTCTCTCTGTTTGTAGAGAAAATAGGCAGAGCTGACATGTAAAGGTGCCCTCAGAGCCAATTTGCAGCAACTGGTAAAGATCAGGCTATATCCATCTAAAAATGCCTATCCATAGGGAGCTGCCTCTGAAGCTGAATGTAGGAGAGTGTTTTAGAGGCAGCAAAAGCAGGAAAAGAAGCTGTTATAAAGTAGAGAGGGGCAGATCAATTCAGAAACAGCAAGACTCTCCTTAGTCCCTCACCTAAGCCTTCTCTGAGAGCTGAGCTTGATTAATTTTCATTTTGTTTCTATACAATTTTGCTTTCCTTGGTTTTAACTCAAAGGGCAGTTGCACCAAAGTCCTGCTAGGCACGCTGAATTAACAGCTTCTTTGTAACCACAAAGTAGAAAGTCACAAACTGAAATCTCTAGCCTATGCCTTTACAGATCCAAATCCCTTGGCATTTGCATCTCCTATTTGCAGGTTAGTGTGTTGGCACTTTTTTGGTTTCTTTGGGGTTTTTTTGGGTGTTGGTTGGTTTGGGGTTTTTTGCTTCATCTCTTTGTAAATATAAGACCTATCTGCAAAGTTTGGCAATAGATTTTGGACAAAAGTATTATTATTGCTTTTGCCCTATCTACCGAGCCAAACTAATTTGGAGTTTTGTTGGGCATGACAGTTGGAAAAAGAAATTGGCAATGAAACCAAATTTCTTTGGCAAGGTCTGTTTGGTCACAAGAATGCATCAAGTCTTGCTTTCTGTTGTGCATCAGGGAGCACACAGTCAGAGCTGGTTTCTTTATCCACTGCACCAGCTTAGAGACATCAAGCACCCTGATGTGTGAAACCCTTTCCCTGGGTTCCCATCTGCTGGGTCATCTTCACTGCTCTTCAATGCTCCCCTCTCTGTTAGCTTCAGTGTGCTGTCACATTTTCTACCCTAACTCTTTGGTTCCCATTTGCATATTCAGCAAGGTTTCCTTAATAAATCCAAGCTCAGGCTCACTCTAACTACTACGGTTACAGTCTCAAGTATCTTTTTCTGGAGAAATTAAGCTTATGAGTTTCAGCAAGGTTTAACTTGTGTATCTCCAGTCTTTGCGGCAATTTTGGTTCACACTCTAGATCGCCCCTCATGAGCATCAAGTTGGGCAAGGCATCTACATTCTTGTGGCTTTATGCTGGCAGGTGATGCAAAGCTCTATCAGTTGTTTAGCAAGCAACGTGCACCTTCAAGTCATCTGTAAGGTTTTTATTGCTAAGAAAAAATGATTGGATTCTCTATTCCTTCTACAGGCTTGTCATCTCCTTCTCTCCCTTGCCTCTTATGTATAAATGTTGTAAAGCTATCTTTAGCTGTGCTGCTGGTTAATCCAGCATTAATCGACCTCCCTAATTGTACTTTGCTATTTTTTCTCCCTTTATCCATAAATTGGTCTACTGGGCAGGGGGTCTGGAGGGCAAACACATTCATTATGTTACCAGCAAACAAGATATGAATCGCACTGCAGGGGATAAAATTAAATTTACAGTTTCCCCTTGTAGATGTCATAAAATATTGATTTACAACAAGAGGGGATGCAGCAGTAAAGCCAGCATATTGGGTATCTTGGATCGTTCACCTTGTGTTCTTCCAGGGGTGCTTGTTGCCAGTCTCTCTGTGTCAAGGAGTGGCTGGTCCCCCAGGTGACGTGGAGGGCAATGGAAAGGCAGAGGGAAAGGTTAGGTGTAGTTTACTTAGTAGGTCCATGGGTGGGTTATTTAGGGCTGTCTTCTTGGCTATAGATCTTAGAGACTTCCCTTTGGCACTAGTGTATTCTGTGGACAAGGACCACATTTGAAACCAACCTTTCTTTATCCCACACATTATCCACACTCATCTTCCTCTGCCCATTTTCGGGGGTTTTAGAAGCGCCATCTTTAGATGTTCTGAGTACCACTCCAGCTCTGCCTAGGCTTCCTTTGCCATGTTGGACATGGCATGTTGCCCCTGTTTAGCCTCCTTCTTTTTCCCCGTCTCATTATTTGCTGGGGTGGGCATTGTTCTTCCCATACATGCAAAGCCTAGCATAATGAGGACTTCTTAGGGGCCAGAAATGGCTACTCCACTCCCAATAACAAGATAAGGAAGGGATTCTAGATATTGCTCATTGATCTTGGTGTCAGTGCTTACCCTGTATGCTATGCTGCAGAGAGGAGCTAATGGCTGGAAACTCCACCAAACCAAAGAGTGTCTTTGTAGTGCTGAACTATCATGCGCCCTAGCAATTGGCAAGTTGCTAAAGCACAGCATTTGGGTCTATGCCCTCTTCCCTTCTCATATCATCTCAACTAGGCTGGAAGCACTCATATGGTAGGAAGCCAGGAAGAGACATAGGGTCCATTCGCCCAAGAGAAATGTTCTACTCATTATAGTGGTTGTCAGCTGTGGACCCCACAGTGCGCCCCTCCACTGCTGCTGGAAATGGTTTGAATGGCAGGAGCAGGCATGGGGCCAAACATGAACTTGATGCTTGGTGAAACATCATCTATTACATGTTTAACAATGTTAGAGAAGAATTTAGTCCCTTCTGTGCTGCCAACTAGTTCTCATTACCAGTAAATTGGACCTAGATGCAGTCACTGTTGAAATCTATTGTCATGAGCAAATTTTTATATTAGTGTAGGTGTGTAGGCTTATCCCCAGCCTGCATGAGGGGGTCAAAGACTGCAACTACATAGAGCATTTTCCTCTTCCCATTTTTTCAGGGGACAGGTCTGGTTGTGGTGTACCTTGACAAGACGAATATGGCTGTTGACAAGGGATAAAACCTGTGCATTGTCCAGACAGTGCACGGTTTTCAGCACACCTTTACACCAGAAATCTTGTCACTGCTCCCTTGACAGCTGCCAGAAAGGTGGAAAGATGTGGGTGGAGAAGTCTCTTCTTGCCTACCTGTGCCCTTCTCTGAGCTGTAGTGAATCAGTCTGGGTTCACACAGAGAATTAGATGCAAGTTTCTGCATATTACCTCCTATGGGACCTAATCTTACAAGTGGTCACAGATAAGCACTGTCTGCTGAGCTCTGATGTGAAAAGTTGTGCAGAGGAAGCTGTTTGCAGTAAAGGACTTTTATTAGCTCCAGGATATTGACCACCTACACTCAAGCACTGTCTTCTTTCCATCTTATCTATTGCTTAACTGTATGCCTAGCTACTGACCCCTCTTTTTCAGCTTGTTCCTTTAATCAGCTTGGGGTTAGAGGACCATATTTTGTCAGAGACAATTTCTAACTGCCAAACTCAGTTTATTTGTGTCTTATTGCAAAACAGACCCCAAGAGGTGGAATGCTGCAATCACTTGCATTTCTGATTCCCCAGATTGCTTGCCTCTAAATAACTATGATGTGCTTTGAGGACTGGGTACGAATTTAATGATGTTATCACAATTAACCTGCCATTTTTTAATTTTAATTTTTTTTTTTTTTTTTTTTAAGAGCTACTGCTGGAGAGTTAAAACACCTGAAAAAAAAAAATCTGTAAATACTACCTCTAAGAAATTTTACTGGTACCTAGACCTTATTTATTAAAGCATCTCTATTTCATTGCATCTGGACAAGCAACAAAGAAAAGAACCTGTAAGGCAGAGGCAAAAGAAGACACAGATGAAATTTAGGTGGTTATATCCACAAAGCCAGAGCTGGAGGACATTGTAGCAGAACTCAGGGGCATGATGCATACAGTATTCAACAAAAACAAACAGGGAAAACCCTGGATTCTGGTCTCTGTTTCTCTCGGTTCAGGCACTTCATAATAAGAAACATTTTACTATAAAACAAAAACTTAGAAGTATCCCTTTAAGCATGAAAAATTAGTGTTCTCTCCACCTTCCATTTAGAGAGCTGTATTATATTACTATACTTCAACTAAAGATCTGGGCAGTATTAAGAATTTGGTTTGTATGGTTATTAACAAAAAGAATGAAAAAGGAAACATCTTAAAAGAAACAGTACACATGTTAAGGGAACAATGACAGACCTAACAAACTTGTACTGCAACATGTAATTATTTCTTTTTCGCTTTCAAGCACATTCCAAAGTCTTTAGTCACATTATGCACACTGTTATATAATTGAATCCATCATGTTCTTCTGGTTAGTCACCTTCATCCTAATTATGTCAACAACTGCATCAGTATACACACACAGAGATCAATAGAACACTCATCCAAAGAGCTCTTTTCCCACGTGGCACTGCTGATCACTTTCTAAAATGTAATCAGTGAAATCTGAGTGCAACTGTGGCCAGTTGTCCCAGAAAGACCTCTCCAAATTGTAATTTCCCAGACAGAGACTCTCCAGTGTTACAGATGGGGTAGCTGGTGAACTAGTACCGTGCAGCAGGGCCTATGCCTCTACACAGAGTTTCTGAGACAAGGCAAAATAGCTATGCTAGGCACTCAGAATCCCTCTGCAGGAACAAACCCCTGGCATCACATGGCAAACACTGGAGAAACAAGCCTACCTAAAGAGAAGTCACAGAATCACAGAATATTCATGGTTGGAAAGGACCTCCTAGATCACCGAG
>JAAGNO010010254.1:0-12015 GCA_033439905.1 Ceryle rudis
TTATTAGTGATAATTAGGTGGATGGACAGGGCATGTGGCCAATAGCAATGTAATGTAGCTCGTGTACTGATAGAGAAGTGATATAAAAGCGGTGTGTGTGCTTTAATAAACGGCTTCACCTTAGATCACATTGATTCATGTTGAAGTCCACTCTGGATTCTCCCACAGTAGACAGAATCTTTTCTTTTGCAAATAGTTCCTTTGAACCCACAATGATTATTCAAAGTAGGTTACTTTTTTTGGGGGGAAGGGGGTGAGGTGGGAAGAGAGTTACATAAAGTCAGTAGTAGGCGGAACACCCACTACTGACTATTCAGACTGAATCCAGATGTCATTCTGATGAAGTCAAGTCTTCGTCTTCAGAATAAAAGAGGTTTTGTCACTCACTGTATCATAATCCAGTCTCCTGTCTGCTCCTTCACACTGCACCCATGTGTTTATCTCCCAGTGCAGCAAATCACAGAAAAATATGGGGTTTTTTTCCAAAATCAAGCTGTTACTTTTAAATTCCCCTTAATCACACATTTTGGTGAGATGGATTATGAAGTAGCTCTGTCTTAACTTAGTGTGAAAAGGGATGTCTTTACAAGACAACAAGCATAATATTTTTAGCCTAGAAATACCAAAGTGTATGTGTTCTTGTTTCCAGAAAAGTAGATTTTCTCATTTCCTTACTAATGGGATTTTTTTCAGGCTATCTAGCTTAATAGTAGATTTGTTCAGGACATTGTTACAGAGCTCCTCTGAAAGCAGAAAAGACATTTAAAAAAAATATTAAAAAAATAACTGAAAAAAATGCTTTATTGATAAGTATATATAATCCTCATAGCAAAAGTTTAGACATTATTTAATATCCTTCAGAAGAAATATCTTTTTCTTTCAAGAAAAAATATCACAAAACTTGAATTTGCCCCACCTCTAGTATGTAAAGCTGTAATACTCTGAGCTGTGATAAGAGTTTTTTCCTTGTTATTTTTTTTTTTCATTTAGAACAAATTCTCCTTCTCATAATGCAATGCATATTTCTCAAGATTGCTGTTTCAGATTCAATATTTTTTTTTCTTCAAATAAATTAGAAAAAGGAAATAAACCCTTCATCATTTAATGTTCATGTTAAACTGTGCTCAGTTTCTTTTCAAACTTTTTTTCTTTTGATGTCCTGGACAGATTTTAGAATCCTCTTGTTAGTCTGTGCACTTATAAGGTACATAATATTTCTTTTTTTTTTTCCCTAAGAAAAATCCAGTGTCTCCTAGTGACTTCATTTTACTGTTAAATTGAATTTAACATTAAACTTTCTCTCTTTAAAACATCACTCTTATTTATTATAATTAAAACAAGAATATTTGGCATACTCAAGCCATTTACAAAATTTATATGTACATATACAGAACACATCTAATTAGAAAGAAGTTGTACTGAATCTCAAAGAGGTTTAAAAACCTACCCTAATATTCTGTTCATGTGGATTTTCTGTTAATGTTAGTCCCCCTTGCTACACTAGTATAAACATATATTTGTAGTTGTACGTTATATTATTTATAAAATTGTCTTTTGTACAATCGGTAACTTTTTATACACTCAAAAACTTCACAAGACACAATACGCAATATGAGTCTAGAGAAATCTGAGAAAATAACCTACACAGCATGGATTTCCTGACCTAGAAATTGGTTAAGTATCTATTTTTACAGTGAAAAGGAAACATGTTGGCAAATTCTCTATTAGGGCTATAGTCTAAAAGATAACATTTAACAGATGTTTAAGCATCGGTTATCTTCTTGGCACTAGGGGTTGCTTTCTTTTTCAGTAACACTTTGTAAACTTTATGACTCCCTTCTGCCATTTCCTGAAACATTTTCTTAGAATTTGATGAAGGAAGTTTTATTCTGCTTACATGGACACTCATGGCAATAGCCTTCCCCTTCCACAACAGAGAAGCATAACTTGAAGAGTTTGGAAATCTGAGCTTGACGTTGTATGAATTCCATACAAAATCATCTCATTGCCAAGTGGGAAGACTTGATGTGTCAAAAGTGGCCCCCTAGATATGACAGAGTCAAAATGACGTCACTGCTGCAGCTGTCAAATAGTTTGGGTCTACATGGCAGCTCCATGAATCTTCAAAATCTTCCTTGTATAAAACCAAAGATCAAGACCTCAGCAGCTGTGACTTGAAATACAACCATTGTAAAATGGGCTTGTAATGCCATATTTTCCTCAGCAAAATACTAGCCAACTAAATTTTCTGGTAAAATAACTCTACAGGCCGTAATATAATTCCACATTCCATAGTTTCATTTGGAATTCATTTTGTCATTATTTGTATTAATATATCTTTTGATGTCATTTGGAGGGAAAAAATAAGAATGTGTTTCATTTTGCTACAGATTAATTGGAAAATTAAGGTAGGATTCATCTCACTTTGTATAACCAAATAAAAGTTTCATTTACATTGTCTGTTTATACCTGCTCTGCAATTATAGAAGGACTTAGACCTGAGAGGTGGATTCTTAGATGGATAAAGTGAATTCTCCTGAGGAAGTGCCTCATTCTCTTTCTTGACTGGAAAGAGGTATGACTAGCTTAGCTCATTTTCAGCTAAGTCATGTCTGATGGATCTTGCCTATAGGGAAAGAGATTTGTAGCTGAAAGGATCAGCAACGTAAAGGACATAGACTATCAGATTTTCCTGTCCTTAAAGCAATTAACACAGTACCCCAGACAGGACTAATGGTGTTTAAATATTTTTATGAAGGCATTCATAGAGCATAGTGCTCAGTTAGGAAAAAAGAAAAAACACTTAAGTGTACCTTGAGTGTTATGATTATTGTTATTGCTACCAATAAAATACAGCTGCAACTAATACAGGCAAAGACAATTAGACAAACCATCCATTAAAAAAATCTGACAAGAAGGATACAAGAATAAGTGGTGGATAGACCTTGGCTGGATGCCAGGTGTGCACTAAGCCACTCTATCAGTCCCCTCCTCAGTACAACAGGGAGGGAGGAAATAATGTGGAAAAAACCCCAAACTTGCGGGTCAAGGTAAAGTAAGTTTAACAAAACAAAAACAAAGGTCACACGTGAAAGCAAAAGAAAACAAAAGATTTTATTCTTTAATTCCCAATAGCAGATGATGTCTAGCTGCTTCCTGGTAAGCAGGGCTTCAGTATTCATAGTGGTTGCTTTGGAAGACAAATGTCGTAAATAATGAATGCCACGCCTTTCTCCTCCATTCCCTTAGCTTTTGTTGCCAGGCAGACAACATATGGTATGGAATATCCCTTTGTGTCAGTTGTCCTTGCTATGTCCCCTCCCAAGATCTTGCCTACCCTCATCCTACTGGTGAGGGGAAAATGTTGGAGAGACAGACTCAGTGCTATCTGAGCCCTGGTCAATAGTAGCCAAATCATTGGTATGTTATCAAAACCTTTCTAGTTCCCAATACAAAGCACAGCACTGTGAGGGCTGCTATGCGGAAAATTAACTCCATCTCAGCCAGACCCAGTACAAAAAAAACCCAAACAAGATGCTTTGTAAAGACTTTGGGATTCTAAATACCTCCAAAGCTGAAAAACTTACACTTGGAGAGTAAATGTCACACTTGCAAGAGTAAGTTGGTCACCACATTCCATCTGACTGTTTGGATAATGCATTACAGACATATTTTGCTTGTTGCATAAGAATGCAATATAGAAAAACAAGGAGTTTCATCCTGATTTTTTAAATTATTTGCTGTGTAACCTTGACTTTTACAATGTTATATAAAAATTATTTCTCAGTCTCCATGAAAAGCATTCCATTATGTATCTGTATTACTGATGCATTTTGAAGCTCCATTGCCTAGTGCACATCAAACATGGAGATCCATAGATGAAAGAATGTATAAACATGCAAATAGTTTATTATAATTGATACTCTCTAGTTGGCAAATTCTCTATTAGGGCTATAGTCTAAAAGATAACATTTAACAGATGTTTAAGCATCGGTTATCTTCTTGGCACTAGGGGTTGCTTTCTTTTTCAGTAACACTTTGTAAACTTTATGACTCCCTTCTGCCATTTCCTGAAACAAAATGCTTGCTGACACAGGCCATTTTTTCATGTACTTAAGTACACTGTAGATTTTCGGGGTATTTACATAAAGTCTTAAATCTTCAGCTTTATGTCCCATTTTTCCCTATGAGCTCCTGATATATGTCATTTCTGGTTTGTTTGGTTTTCAGACATTGGCAAGTCTTGTAAAATATGCCTCGTGGGTGTCAATTTTAACAGAACAGTAAGAGCAGATTGTGGTTAAAAATTGACCTTGGATTGTAAGTAGTCCATACACTGAGGGATCATCCCTGCCAAAGGTTAGCAATGACATGGTGAAGAAACTTCCAGGAGGATGCTTGAGCATCTTGCTACATCATGACATCTCAGGGGAGCCATAAGGTGTCTTTTAGTGAATCATTAAATGATAGAAACAAATTCAGCCCTAAAATAAATATTGCATTCAATTCAGCTAGATGTGGAAGTTAATTTGGCCCAAAGTATTCTGACAGATCTCATTCCTATTAACAAGTTTTTGCTCTATTCTTTGGGTGATATCCATTATGACAGAGTTTATCGTCAGATCAGTGATCAGGCAAAAGTGTGACAGGTGACTAGAGGCTGGGTAAATCTTTTACATTCAGCTAAAAAGTCACAGACCTCGGAATGAGCTTGGGAGGGTCTCTCAGGTTAGGCTTTAATGGTCTAAAAATAAGTCGATGTGCTAAGGCATTCCTAACTGTGTTTGAATCATCTAGCCAGTCTTTGATTGAACTTCTATGCAAAAGTTGATCTGCATAGATTACATTACTATCTCCTCCTGCAGTCTAGAGTATATCCATGAGCTCATTGATTGCTCCTGAGAGACAGGTAAAGTTAAGAGTTATCCCAGTTAAACTTAGTGAGATTTTTCATAGATGAAAACGCCATGAAGTTGAATGCATAGTTGTGAGCATATTTGCAGTGCTTCCTTGAGAAAACAACTACTGTGCAAATAACATCATTGCCGTTAGCAGCAAATCCACCTCACTAGGAGCATCAACAGGTTTTGTGCTACATTTCTGACTGTTTATGTTGGCCCCACAGTAAAACACATTCTCTTTGACTTTCATATTTGTTTGACATTGCCTCAATAAAATAACCTCTGACAACTCTCTGACAATTAAAAGGTTATCTAAGGAGAATGCAGTAAATAGAAAAAACATCTAAGGAAAAATCTGATACTTATCATGTCCAAATTGATTCAATAAGCAAGAAAGACTGTATTTGTTAGCTTTTTCTTTGTCCTAGTTAACTTCTCCCAGTGTTGGTTTAGGTGATTTTTCATATACATATATGTTTTCATACTCTTAGATAAAAAGTAAAATAAGAAAAAAAGATGGAAAGTAAGTGGACATAAAAGCACTTACTTTTTAATCCAAATTGAGTCAGGCTCCTCACTGTAAATTATCTTTTGATACCCAAAGAATTTTTGATTCAGAGTAGAGAGCTGATAACTCTGAAAACTATTCTGTCATGAAGCTGAGCATGCTTGGGACCTCACTGGATCATTGTTCTAAGCAGAGATGAAGTACAATAGAAAATGTTATTGAAAACAATAAGAAGATTTATCATCTAATGCATTGCTCAAAAACAAAAGTAAGGTGAAATAGAAGGAAAAGTGAAAGAACAATTCATAGACAATGGAAAGAAAGAGAGTGAAAGCAAAGAAAATACCCTCTGGGTTTTTGAACACTGCAGGGTCTGAATGGAGGAATGTGGCTGAGCAAATGCATATTCTATTCTGCAGTGAGAAAGCATACTGCAGTAAAACTAGGACCCAGGCAATCATGCAATCCTCTGTGTTGTAATACAATGCCTTAGGCAAGCTCCAAGCAATGATTCTGTCCTTATATAATTATTCAGGTGAAAAAGGAAGTTCTAAGTGAGGCATGAACAGGCAGAAATATGATTAGTACAGGAAATAAATCTGTATGCCATAATTTCCAGGAGTGAAAACAGGAACAAAAATGACAATTTACAAAAGGGTATTGGGGAGAATGAAAGAAACAGAATATTTTGTTGCTTTTTCAAGTCAGTAATTAAGCAATACTGAGAAAAAGCCATTAAGTTAAAAAAAACCCCAAACATTGAGATTCCCCATTTGTCCTAATGCAGAAAATCAATAACCTTTTCAGCAACAAGTGCTAGAATGAAGAAGAAAACTGACTACAGAACTGAACTGTCCAGTCAATGAGGAATTGCTTGCATGGTTGCATCCATAGGGTAGTGGTCAATAGCTCAATGTCCAGATGGACATCAGTGACAAGTAGTGTCCCTCAGGGGTCCATATTTGGACCAATACTGGTTAATATCTTCATCAATTACATAGACAGTGGGATTGAGTGCACCTTCAAAAACTTTACAGAGGACACCAAGTTGATTCTTAATGAAACAAACAAACAAACAAACAAAACCCAAACAAACAAAAACAGAACCAAAAAACCAACAACAAAAGCACAAAACAAAACAAAACAAAACAAAAAAACCCCAGCAACAAACCAACACCACTTCTCAGGTATTTTTAAAATTTAGAAAAGTGGGATTATCTTTTCTTGCAAAAGGAAGTAAGAGAAAGCAAACTGGTTTTAGAGTGTACTTTTATAACTCTGACATAAACTCCCCAGGTTTCCACTAAGCAGAACATCTTCACAGTTTTTAAAACATAACTCCTTCTTAAAATAGATATTTTGCAACATGTTGCTTGAGCTGTAGTTTAGTCTTTAATGAGAGAGATTTTATAGAAATGTAAAACATTCTTGGTTTTGATAAAATAATAGTGTTATGTATTCCTTTTAAGCTACTGCTCTTCAGATTTACAGGCTGACATTTAAAGGTCTTACTATTTGCTTTGAAAATTACCCATTCAATATTTTATTCAAAGTCAATTTTACAATAACTAACACTTAAGACACATCCTTCAAAAAAAATTGTAAAGAATAATGATATAAAATTTCAAAGAAAAACTTGAGTTTCATATTCCCTGTAAACCTTTTACAATTTGTAACTGGTAAAAGGTAGGTCTCTTAGAACTCCTCTCAGTGTGAATGCTTTCTGTATTTACAACTCTGAAAAAAAAAAAAAAAAAAAGGGTATATTATCACTTTGAGCACAAGAAAAATAATCCCAGTATCACCTAGGATTCATAAAAAAAGAGGGGCAGAAACAATGAGCAAAGAGATTTTTCATTAACATATTGATTCAGGTTTGTACTTTGCTTTTTTCTTGTGCCAGAAAAGACCATCATGTGACTTTGTTTTCAATGGATCACTCACCTCCTAGCTTGGGGGATAAAGCTGTGAGGATATGATGATATGCAGCCCCATTCTCTTTTGTGTCTTTGGCTATTGAAACTGACATTTCCCCACTGTCGTAATCTAAAGGAAAACACAAAATCAGGAGGGCCTTTCACCTTCTGACAGCTGAGGAAGTCTAGTTGCAGTAGCATAACATTGTAAGAATACATATTCTGATAAATGATTGAACCACTGGTATCTATGCCTTCCTGCACAGTGGCTGTGACCTGTAAAGAATGTCATATCTTTCATTTTCTGCAAGAAGTCAAAATGATTTCTTCCATGTGAAGATGAATGAGTTGCTCCAAGTGGAAGAAGTGATTCACAGACCATAAGGAGAAGACAGATACCTTTTATAGTCTGAGACTCCAGAGACTTCTTGGGTAAGCAGTATAACCCCCTCAGACACATTAGGGGATTCGCTACCAAGGTAAGAAAGACAAACTGCAGAGGAGACTGGAGAGGAAAGCATATTTTGGTAAAGATTACATTAGATGACTGCAAGAGCAGCATCTATCTATATATATATACTGCGCTTGTTACACTAGTATACTTGCACAAACAACATCCCTCTGTTTTCTCTCCACTGTTTTCCTGACTGCTCAGTTCCTCTTCTTGCTTATTTATTGTTTGTTTGTAGTGTTTGTTTACAGTATGATTATATCTAAAACTACCAATCTGTGTTAATACCCTACCAGCACTGTGGACAAAATGTAAGAGACTTCTCTTCCTCCATCTCTGTCTCCACTTCCAAGTGCTGATGCAGAGATTTGTATAGTGAGCAGTTAAAAACTGTACAAATATGTGCCATTAAAATCTAAGACATAGATTTTTAAAGTCAGTAAACACCTGAATATGCAGTTACACATGTAAGCATCTTCTGAAAATGCTGTTAGATTCCTATTTTCATTTCTCTGAGATTAACCATGTTTCACAGTCTTGGCCTTAGTCCCTTAATATTCAAAGTTCAGGCTTTAAATTTTACCTCTTCTGCTCATCCACTCTAGAGCCTAGCAGACAAAACTTATGTAGTAACAGGAGTGTTTGCCATCAATATATTATATCTCTTTGAGCATTAATTTGACATACATTTTTTTTATTTTAGATTTTATTTTTCAAATATTTTCACCCACCTTTACTTGATAGCTGTAGTAGTATTGTTAAACATAGTTTAAATCACCCATTCACAACACATTGGATTGTACTAGAGCCTGTCAAATGTTGGAGTCCATCACAATAAATCTTGTGTCACATTACACTGAATTGTGTCATCTAGGGACTAGAGTGTAATTTGAATGTCAGGTTGTCATCTCTGGTTATATTTCCTAAAGGAAGTAGTGGAAGCCCCGTTGTTGGAATAATTTAAAATGAGACTGGGAAAACCACTAGGAAATTATACTGTAGGGAACAATCTCACTTTGGCAGGAAATAAGAAATAATAGGTGGGCTTTTTCTGTCTTTGGCTTTTGTTAACCTATGAGACATGACGTAATAGGTTTTGGTTTGTTTGTATGTTATACACTGTTTAATAGACCTGTATTTTGTCATGTAGAGACATAACTACTAATTTACGCTATGGTTCAAAACAGATCACCTTTTGTTCTTCAGAAAGGGATTATTATAAAATGCTAAAATTGAGTTATTGACATTTGCTTCATTTCTACTGTTGCAGTCTTGATTTCTTATTGAGGCTTAACTATAACATCTAGCAAATAAAACGTGAGAAGGGGAAGACAGACAAATATCAGCTATCTTAAAACTTGTGTAGAAATATTTTCTTCTGCAATAACCTTTTACTGAAATTCAAATTAAATATAGACATGATAATGCAAATGTTGGGAAAAAATGAATACATTATACAAAAAACCAGTTTGTACTGTTCTGTCATTATTAAATGCAGCTGCTAAACATGAGGAGAAAAATGCAAACATAGAATTCCAGAAAATAAAAAAGTCAATTTAAAATCTAAGTACAAAATATATGATACATGTATAAATTAGTACATAAGCAACTGTATATATAATATAGATACATAAGACACAAATAACTTCATATCTATAATACATACTTTAATATGAATATATAGATTTGAATGATTAAAAGTATGTAGTATGTTTTCAAAGTTTAGGGTCAGGGCCATTCACTAGACCTATAGCAGATGCTTTCTGTTAAACCCTCTCCCTCTCCAGATGGGAAGAGAAAGGGAATAAGGGAGAGAGACTTAGTGATTAGAAAAGAAAACTAGAACAGCTTTTATGATAATAATAATAACAAAATGGAATATACACGAATATACAAAATCAGTATCAAACCCAATCCCCCTGATGACAATTACATCACTATCACCACTGATGCTGTGGAGCAGGCACTGGGGAAGTCCCAGACTGGAGTCAGCAGCAGACAAAAAACAGATTCAGGAGCTGGATTCTGGAACTGGATTCAGGAATCCTACTCTGATGTCAGTCATTGAAGAAGAGAGCTTGACCCTTGTGATCCCTCAGCTTTATAGTATGTCGTATATGGGATGGAATATCTTGTTGGTCAGTTTAGGATCACCTGACCTGTCTGCTTCTCCCCACAGGTGCAGCCTTTTACTTCACCCCACAATGTGGTACAGAAGATTTAGAAGTGACCTTGGTCTATACAGGAGTAAGTATAAGCAACAGCCTTTCTGCATACCAATTCTTGGTAGCAACTCTAAATAATTTTTATCACTGCTAGAAGCAGACACTGCCAAAATATGCTGCTAATTTCAGAAAGTGCAATTAGTTAAAAGAGACTAAGCTGAAAGGTAAAATCCATGAACAGAATTAGTTCTGTTCTAACTCAAAGCAGGACATATATGTATAAAATGCAATAATGTTCCAGGCAATATGAAATTACCTTATTTTACTTTAGGATAATTCTCATATCACAGTAAGGGCAAAGAGTCCCAGAGAAGATAAGTAAACCATGTTGTTGCCCAGAACAGTAAACTACAAGAAATGGACAGGATATCCCAGATAAGGAACATCTGTGCAGTTAGTCTCCACTTTCCATTGAGTAATTGAATATAAAGAGCTTAGTCATTCTTTCCACTGATGCCTCTAAGGTTTGAGGTCTGCAAGATGGTAACTAATTTTATGGGAAGCATTCTCCCATCAGTAGCAGTGGCAATCTCTTCTATCAGCAGCATCAAACAGCAAAACAACAGCCATTTCTCTAAACATTCTTCTCACACTTAAGAGATCATATTTTTCTATACTGGTCATCTACTATGATACAAGGAGGGAAAAAAAAAACAAACCTGAAACTACTAGTGAAGACGGTTTTTCAGATAACCCTACAAACAGGACTGGGGATTGAAGGCATGTGTGGAGGCACCCACAAAACAGACAGCAGTAACTACATGAAATGTGGCCTTATTGCAACCAAAATTACTCATCGCTCCAACAGACCAAAGGAAATTAAAAGTTCGGATGTCAGGTGAGCATATACCATGGGTATCATATCCCAGCACTTATGGGGCAGCATGATGATATTTTTAAGAACCAGCAGGTCTTCTACCTCCCCAGGGGTGAAAACTGAACACTTAACCCCCTCTCTGAAATGCTTACATACCACTGCACACAGCATGGGGAATAAGCAGGAGGAACTGGAGATCTATGTTTGGTTGCAGGGCCATGATCTCATTGCAGTTACTGAGATATGGTGGGATAGCACACATGACTGGAATGTTGTCATGGATGGTTATGTACTTTTTAGGAAAGCTAGAACAGCAAGATGAGGTCGTGGAGTTGCTCTTTATGTTTGTGAGCAACTGGAATGCATTGAGCTCTTCCCAGGGGGGATGAAGAATGTGTTGAAAGCTTATGGGTGAGAATTAAGGGGCATGCAAATATAGGTGACACTGTTGTGGGTCTACTACAGACCACCAAACCAGGAAGAAGATGTTGATGAGACCTTCTACAGGCAGCTGGAAGTAGCCTCAAGATCATATGCCCTGGTGCTCATGGGTGACTTCGATCATCCTGATATTTGTTGGAAAGGCTACACAGCCAGGCATACTCAGTCCAGAAGGCTTTTGCAATGCATCGATGGTAACTTCCTGATGCAGGTGTTGGAAGTGCAAACAAGAAAGGGAGTACTGCTGGACCTTGTATTAATGAACAAAGAAGGTCTGGTAGGGGATGTGAAGGTTAGGGGCAGCTTTGGAGGTAGTGATCACGACATGATAGACTTTAGTATCATACAAGGAAGAATCAAGGCAATAAGTAAGATTGCAACCCTGGGCTTCAGGAGGGCTAACTTTGTGCTTTTCAAAGACCTACTTGGAGGAATCCCTTGGGCTAAGACTCTAGAAGGTAAGGGGTCCCAAGAGGGATGGTTGTTATTCAAACATTACTTCCTCCAGGCTCAAGACAGGTGCATTACTCTGAGTAAAAAATCAAATAGAGGAGGCAGGAGACCAGCATGGATGAGTGAGGATCTTCTGGAAAAACTCATGTGGAAGAAAGAAGTTCACAGTATGTGGAAAAAGGGACTGATCACTTGGGAGAATTATGGGACCATTGTCACGGTATGCAGGGATGCAACAAGGAAGGCCAAGGCCCTCTTGGAATTAACTCTGGCAAAGGAAGTAAAGGAGAACAAGAAGGGCTT
>JAAGNO010010255.1:0-18932 GCA_033439905.1 Ceryle rudis
TGAAACGGTGAGCAGTGTTTTAATTCCCCCCGGATAAAACTTTCTTCCCCCAATCATAAAAAAAAATTTGTTTTTTTTTTTTTTTTTTTTTTTTTTTAAAAGATGGATTATCACAAGAAAAAAAAAAAATTAAAAAAAACCCGTGACATTGCTGAGCTTTCCTGTAAACCATCAGTCTGGATATATTTTATGATGTGATTTATAGAGAGTTTGTTTCTCAAGACTCAAAGCAACATTGCTATAAAAGTATAAAAGATGCATGTTTTGGTAGTGGATGAATGCCATTGCCTTTTTCCCCCCAGCTGGGAACCTGCTGAGCGGGTTAACGCCACTTGGAAAGATTAATTCTTCATGTGTGGGCATTAGCTGGCAGCCTCGAAAGCAGTGCAGATTGCAGTGTCATTGTCCTTCTGGTCAAGAGCAATACCACTTTTAGCATCTACTCATGCTAAAAGATTAATTAACGAGTTGTGAGACAAGAGGAATGTGCTTCCTTGGACTTTGAGCACCGGTTTTGCTGATTCTTTCTTCTGCAGGCATTTTTGAGATTGTTTTTGCAGCACCATTTTAGTGTCACTGTTCTCTGTTCAAGTCATGGAATAGATTAGATAATCCCTAGGCCTTTTCCACCTCTAACACTTGTGGTTCTGGTTAAATAGCTGTCAAGTCCTGAATTTAAAAGTGCAGAACAAGCCAAGGCTTTTGAGGTTCTGCTGGGAGGATTACAACTCGTAACACATTCCACAGCCTTCCAAAAGTGCCTGTACTTTTGGATTTCTGGACAAATACTGTTATTCAGCATTCTGCAGAACTTCTTTATAGTTGACCACACCATCCAACTTTTCTCTCTGTGTGAAGATACTGCTAGCCGACTAAGACTGCCTTTGGTGGAAATCTACCCTCCCTTTTGTTGTTTATGACTGAAGATGTTTGGCTGTTGTTGAAGCAAAACAAATTTCCTTACAATAAAAAATTGCATCTGCCAATTCACTTTTAAACGTGGCTGTTGGAATTTATAGGAAGGTAAAAGGTCCCAGGGAAATGAATTGTTGTTGTGCATCCTTGCCAAATGCACATAAAAGAGCTGATAGGTCTTTGGCTTGCTTGCTTTTATTGTGATCCGTAAGCTGCACATAAATGTTCTATCTCAGATGGTGCAGTTTAGGGCTGGTGAGTTTTTGAAGTAGGTTAAGGAGCTTTTCACCTACAAATCATTTATCTGAACCTGGCCAGCTGCTGCTTTTTGTAGTGAATTATCACAGTGGCAAAGCAACTGATTCGTGGTCTTAATGGAGATGCAAAAGAATTACCAGGACATGAGATGCACATTGACATAGCATCAGTGGAATAAGCAGGGTTGCGCTGATGTAGCCAGAGAATCTGATCTCTCACCTGGAGAGGCTCTCCTGGTGGCAATGCTGATGGGGGACAGGATGGACACAATCTCTTCCCTTGGCCTCCAAGAGATGTCCTACTTTGTCTCTTTTCTGCTGGGGCACAAGTAATAGCCAACAAAGCATTGCAACACAAGAAACCATGTCATGATGGTGCCGTTTGATATTTCAGCAGAAGCGTGACTTCTCAGAGGTCTGATCAACAGACGTGCCATCAGCCCAGTGGTAAGAGTTTTATTATCTGGGCCTTTCTTCTTCTCCTGGTGCTGTTTATTTATAGTACAGGAATTTCAGCCTTGACCTTTTGAGAGCACCCTCTGTGCTGTTAGATCTTTGCACAGCTTTATTAGCACTGGTTGCTCCTCTTTTTTTGTATCATCTTTGGTGTTAGAGCCCAGCTGCATTAGGTGCATGTTAAACACTCCCCTAGAGCAAAAGATGTGCGTCTGCCTCCTTGGGAAGGAGAATGTGACAAAAAAATAATTCCTGGGAGTGAAGGGATGTCTTTTTTGAGATGAAGGGCCTGACATCTTTGTAGGTCTGAGCTTGGAAATTATCAGTGACTGTGAGCTCAGTGGTAATAGGATGGGTTGCCCTGTCATAGTTGAATGGCTGTAGTAAGCTCTTCTCTCCAAATTTTTCTTTTCTGTAAGGAAAACCTTGAAGAATTTGATTGTGAGTCTTGGTCTTTGAAATTGCGCGTGTCTGGGAGAAGGCTTATTGATTTGGTATCTGACTTGGAGGTTGTTAATGTGCTGGAGGCTGTAGCCAGAGTGTGGGTTTGAGGAAGGGAAAGGTTTTTTGGTTTGTGTTAGCTATATGCTATATTAATTAATACAGAACATGTTAACTGTAATATTTTTATTATATCCTAGTAACATTCTTCTTCAGCACTGTTGCAGGCAGTTTGTTTGCCCATGACTACAGTCATGTGCTGTTTGCTTCCAATGGGACCGCTTTCCCGTAAGCAGCCTGTGTCTGTAGTGACAACAGGGTACTGCATGGGGTTTTTTTCTATTTCCTGGGCAATCACAGTGCAGTGTGATGGGAATCAGGAATGTCTGAAGACAATGTAGGAAAGAGGCTTGCCATCTGAGTTTAAACCATGATATCATGACTGCACATACAATTTACTTTCCTTAGTTTCTAGATCAGCCAACCTTGCAAAAACTGTGCTGTGGGTGACCCTAGGACAATTTGAAACATATTTCTATGCCAGTCATAAAAGTCCATTAAACTGGCTTAGGCTGCACAACAGAGTAGTTCAGGATGCTTAGTGTTACAGGAAGCAGATTTTGGAGACACCAGTTCACAGACCTTATGGTGGACCTATGAGATGTTCTTCTCTCTCATTTATCTTTTCCTCCTCCATCACTTATCTGGAACAATTAAAATTCTGATTCTTCTCTTGAAGCAGACCTGGATTTCTCCCTCAAAGTAAGGAGCATCCTTCCTAGTTTTGTGTAGAAGTCCAGGATTGTCTTTCTCAAACTTTGAAATGGGGTGGATATCCCAGCTAATTCTGAAAGTACACCTGCATTTCATGGATTGGATCTTCTCTGAAGCTGGGACTGTCTCTTATGTTCCAAAGAATGCTAAGATGGGAAAATGCAGATTTTCCAGACTTTTGGTGTAAGTAAAATTGTGTTCTTGAAGAAGAAAAGTATTTTAGAAATGGAAAGTTAAATTATAAGGATATCAACATTTTGGGGTTATAAAGGCAGCAGACACAATTCCCTTTGAAACAGGAGGCTACAGAGAGGGGAACAAGTTGCCCTGTTTCTCTGACAGCTAGTTTGCATGCAGCTACTCTGTATTTTTAATAACAGAGAATGTAAATGTAGCTTTACTGCAAAGTCTGCTTACAACTCTTCATCTCCATAAGTGTTCTTCATCAATTTATCTCTTTTCAGATGAAACCCATGGCAGCATAAAACTGCTTTTACTCTGCATTTCCTTGCTTATATTCAGATTTTTTTTTCATTGTCTTTAAGGAGTGATGCTGATTTGTTACTTGGTCAAAAAGATTTGGCTTCCTCATGCTTTTTTTCAGCAACCCACATGCGTTGCAGGGGTGGAGGAGAACTAATTGGCCTATAACTTTGCACAGCTCAATGAAAACATACAATTAGTATTGCTGGAAATTTTTCCCGGATTAAATTGTTGAGTGGAAAAGTAGAAAAAACAAAGAGACCTTGAAGTTCAAAAATTTCCCTGCTTGCCTTAAGATGTTGATGATCTTAAGACATCATCTGTGCCTCTGGGTCTTGTTTTCATAATGGAATATCTCTTGAGAATTCTTCCACGAGCCATTGTCAAAGTTAGCATAGGAAACATCAAAGCAAAGCAAGATAACTGGCTACTGGCATGGCAGTGTGGGGTAAAGGGTGAGTGCTCTGTGAAACGATGCCTGAAGGCTGTATATTTAAATGCAGGCTCTCCTGAGCTTTATAACCAGAGCACCTAAAACTCTAGGTGACTCCCTAAATGGGTTTAAAAATAATTCTCCCAAGCTTGCTCCCAGTTGCTCACATGGCCTCTCACCTGCAGTAGAGAGCATGGCCCCAGGGTGCAGTGAAGGGTCAAGAGGAGATGCAGAGCAACTCCCCAGGGCCAGGGGCCAGATGCAAAGGTGAGCATTCAAAGGAGGCCAAAGAGGGAAGTGCCCAAACCTCACATAAAATCATTGCAAACTGAGAAATTGTTTGCCTTATATTTCCACATTTTGTAATAATCACTGCATGAGGGGAAAAAAAGGAGTGTGCATATCTTAGTCATTAAAGGGTGAGATGGTGTTTCAACCATCTCTTTCCCTCTTGTGCCCAGCTCTTTCCAATTAACCAATCTTGGTTCTGTTCCATGCGTAAAGTTTGAAGCAGTTCAATTAGTAAGGATCATGGACGAGGGAAGCAGTTCATCTGAGACATGGAGCCAGCTTGAACAGAGACTTGTAGGAGTTCCTTGAGGTCAGGGGGCTGGGAAAAAGCAGTCCCAAAGGACCCAAAATACTTATCTGCTCAGCTCTCCATTTTTTATACTCCAGTCTGGTGGGGAGATGCCAAACCTGACCCACCTCATGGCAGGGAATAAACCATTACCTAACCTTGACCTGTTCTTTCATGTTATTAGAATACATTGAAGAACAGTTGAAAAAACCCCTTTTTCTCAATGAATGCTACCAAAGGTCTCCCAAGAACATCAACTGAAGGGAGACGAGACATGATATTTCTAATAGACACAGAGAGATGAGATAACTGAGGACCTGCTGTAGTGAACTGCCAGGCCAGATATACACATAGAACTTTTTTTTTTTTTTTTCTCCTTCCTTTCTTTCTCTCTCATTAATGAATTCATCTCATGGTGGTTGGAGCTATTTCATGGCACAATATTTTTCTTTCATGGTTGAGCTGTCCCCCACTTACTCAAAGCATGAATGACCATTGTAGTTAGCTTCCATGTAATCTGGTCTTGCTGTCTCCTAGCCTAAAGCAATGCCATCAGCTCCCTTGGGCATATCCCAATCAGAGGAATGACATGCATGAAGTCCCTATCCCTGAGGGGATTTAAAAACCATGTAGATGTGGTGCTGAGGGACATGGTTTAGTGGTGAACTGGCAGTGATGAGTTAATGGTTGGACTTGATGACCTTAAAGGTCTCTTCCAAACTAAACGATTCTATGATTCTATGAATGTTTCCTTGCCAAAGAGCAATTGGTCCTCTGCTGCCCACAGACTCCTCTGCTTAGAGGCACCTTGCAGGCAGAAGATTATGTGTCTCTGGGGAATGACGGAGAGGAGAAGCCAGCAAGGTTTGAAGTGGTGTGATGAGTGCTGGCAGAAAGGGACCGATTCTATGGTGCTCTGGTAATAGATGCATTAGGAAACCTTCATTTCACTACCCCAGCAAATACTACTTCTAAGGAAAAGGGTTTGTGACTAGATTTATCTGGGTGTGTAAGCAAGCAGACACTGAGTGCAGCAGGTCCTGGACCCTCAGTGACTTGGAGGTGATGCCAATGATAGGGAGCCAGAGCCAGGATCACAGGAGGTACCTGTTATAAGTGGCTCTACAGAAAAAATGAGAGTGATGTAACTTGCATGAGGGAGCCGGTGTGAAAGTCCCCAAAGCATTCTCCTGCAACAGCCCAATTCACTTAAAAATCGAATGCCTACCACCCCCAGAAGCATTTCTCCTCTTGCAGCTGTGCTCAGCACTTTCTTGGGAGGGAACAGTCCTGCCATTCAGTCCTTTTCTGGATATCTAATCAGGACTTTTTGGAGCAGCAAGAGCATGAAGGAGCAATTGACTGCAGATTCTGCCTGGGAAGTGAGAACCATGCGCTGTGAGATGGGTCTGGTCTGTCCCAGACTGTGACTCTGAGAACAGGGGCAGAAGAGGAAGGAGCTGTGGCAAAGCCCATGGAAATGATCATCTGGAGATGGCAGCCACTGCTGGGCTGCATGTGTGGTTTTTTATTTAAAAAAAAAAAAAAAAGGAGATAGGTGGAGTTTTTTTCATTATTTCCAGGCTGTTGGAGTTGTTAAGCTGAATGTCATGTGCAAGAGGTATGGCACTTCCTTGAAGCAGACAAGATGTAATTAATGGTCATTTTAAGGCCAAGAATCTGGCCCCAAAGAGACACCTCCCCAGTGGCAGCATTACTTAGAGGCAATTACCTGGACAACCAGTTTTGTCTGTACAGAAGAGGAATGACTTTGGGTTTTGAGAAATATGCTCTCCTCATCCCCTAAGTGTTGTGCAGCATCACTAAATTGTCTCCAAACCCTGACACTTAAATTCCATAGGTTTTCTGCTGCACTGATTTTTACTTTTGCAGGCAGCTTTGAAATGTAATGGCATCTGACCTCTTCTGAAACCAAAGTCTTGATTCTGTTGAGCTCTGAGCATTTCCTGTAGCTTCCTCTCTGGAAATCCAGAGGTGCATTTCCCAGTGATCCCACATGTGTTTGTTACAGTATCATAGAAAGCAAATACTTTTTTTTTTTTTTTTTCTGAGAGGATGGAGTTAATACCTTGTTCATTCATTACTCTGTTTAGCAATTTTTATTATAAATATTACCTCACTAGAGAGTCCAGTAACAACACCTTGAGAGCAAGTTTTGGTCAAGATAAGCAGCCATGAGGATGCAGCCTGGATAGGAAGTCACAGAGGACTGTGAAGTCAAGTTAGTGGCTGGGAAATTCTGCCTGAGCTTTGGTTTCTGGTTTCAGGATAACGGTGAGACCTGTCCACATCTCCCTTTTCATAGTGTGTGGTGCCTAAAGCAAGCAAGGGTTGAGGTCATTAACGGTAGTTTCTAAAGGTCTGTCTTATTGCAGACTGGGACTCTGGGGTTCAGTGGTGTCCATCTGCATGGTCTCAATTTACAGTGTTGTGCTGAAGTATGTGCGGGTTAGGCAGGAAACAGAGCTACGAAGGTCCAGATCCACACATGGACTGAGGTGATGGACTGTGTTGGAGTGTCTCCTCAGAGACAAACTCAAGGGCATACCAGCATCATGAGCCCAGCCTAAGTCTCCTGTGACTCCTCTCTGCTTCTCAGCTGATTGTGTTCTTGGTCAGATAGTGTTATTTCTCTGTGACAAATAGTTCTACTCTGTAAGTTATTTTTTTGTTGCTTTTGTGTCAGAATGGGTCTTTGTGTATCTTACTCAAGTTGGATCCTTTTTTGTTCACACACTGCTGGAGACAATAAAGCCTCAGGAAAATGTACTGTGCTAACAACTTGTTAGGTGTCCTCCAGGTGCTTCTCCTATAGTTGTGCAGAATATGTCATGAGAGCTGGTGTAAGAAATATTTTTGTTATAACTTCACCCTTTTGCCTTTCTGACCCTCACAGTACTTGGAATTACTCTGCAAAGCAAACAAGAAAAAGAATGGGAGGCTTTTTTGGTTTTTGTTTGTTTGTTCGTTTTTGTTTGTTTGGTTTGGTTTTGTTTGTTGTTTTGTTTTGTTTTTTCTCTTGAAGACTTAAGTCTCCTCCTTCTGTGAAAAATTCTGATTTTGCCTGTTTGCAGGGGACTTTGACAAGGAAATTGGAGAATTTATGTCATGAGACTAAAGCTGTCAGGGAAAGGACCTGCTTTAGTTTCCCTGTGGTGTACCCAGCTCTTGTTCAAGGACTGTGAACATGTTTTTGCAGCTGTTGCGCCAGTGCAGAATTAAAAGATGGTAGGACTGGAGTTAGCTCATGTGAATACCCACACCGAGCTCCACCACTGCCCTACAAGCAGCACCATGACTGCTGCACCCTGTTGCAGTGATTTAAAACCAGTACCCATTGCTTGGTTTGGAACAGTCAACTCTTAATCATGTAATGAAACTGTTTAAGAAGAAAGACATTGGACAATACCTCAGATGGGGTGACAAGATGGTGTGAGGTTGTTCTGGGTTTGAGGTCTTGGCTGAGTCTTCAAGCTGTGGGTCTTAACCACTGCCCATGGGAGGAATGCTCTCCTGAGGAGGTGGTACAGAAATTGCTCTTTGCAGGGTGGGTTTGAATCACCTTTATGGCTGCTAGAAGAGAATGATGACTCTGCTTACCTGACAGACTCATGTAACAGATGTCCAGCCAACACTGGGATTGTTCTGACCTGTGTTTCACTCCCAAGCCTCAGGTAGAGGTAAAGTTTTGAAAGTGAAAGTTTCCTGCATATTTTCCTCTCCTACTCTGAGCCTTCAGGATCCTTCATGTCTCAGAGAAACTGTGATTAAAGGTAGTGCATATGACTTCTACTCTGTTCCTCACCTCCTCCCCCAATAATCCAAAGATGAACTGGATTATCTTCATTGATACATTACAGTAATTTACAGGAGAAATTATTCCAGTGAGCTGAGCAAATTCATATCCCTTGAAAGGAGAAATGAAACATCTATTTCTTGAGAGGTGGAGTGTATCCTGGTGGCTTAAGGAACTGGACAAGAGACTGAATCAGATCGATGAATCATGAATTATTCACAGAGCAGTCAAAATGCAGTTTGGTTTCCTTAAGAAATTGATCATTTGAAGCCAGTTGTTAGAAAAGCAGCTGAAACTGAGATGACTTTGGATTGTCTCAGATCTGAAAGCAACAAAATGGTGTTGTTGACCTAATCATACAAAAATGTTAACATTCATGACCAATAGAAATTCACCAAATAAAGAAAATATCTGCATGTTGCAGAATTCAAATGTTTGGAGATTCCCAATTAGGACCATCTCTGAAAAACCTTCCCCTGAATTCAGAACTTTCTTGGTCTTTAACCATGAATTGAAATACTGATGGTGCTTAGCTAACCTTGCTGCCTTTTAAGCTATCTGTACAATTCAGGCCACATTGAAGGATTTCTGTCTTTCTCAATCTGTTATTTAAAAATGTTTCCCTTGACTAATTCTTTCATACAATGCCAGCAGTGAGAGCCTGCTCTCAATTGAAGATGCAGTATGGCTTGCAACAGAACTAGTGTGGTCAGCAGGACTAGGGGAGTGATTATGCCCCTGGACTCAGCACTGGGGAGGCTGCACCTCAAATCCTGGGTTCAGTTTTGGGCCTCTCTCTCCAAGAAGGACATTGAGAGGCTGGAGCATGTCCAGAGAAGGGCAGTGAAGCTGGTGAAGGGTCTAGAGCACAAGTCTTGTGAGGAGTGGCTGAAAGTTATTCAGCCTTGAAATAAGGAGGCTTAGGGAAGACCTTTTCACTCTCAATAACTCCCTGAAAGGATGTTGGAGCTAGGTGGTGTCGGTCTCTTCTCGCAGGTAACAAGTGACAGGACAAGAGGAAATGGCCTCAAGTTGCACCAGGAGAGGTTTAGGTTGGACAGGTTTAGCCTGGCACAGGCTGCTGAGGGCAGTGGTGGAGTCCCCATCCCGGAAGAGATTTCAAAGCTGTGTAGATGTGATGTTGAGGGACATGGTTTATTGGTGACTTAGTAGTGTGAGGTTAATAGTTGGACTTGATGATCTTAAAGGTGTTTTCCAAGTGAAACATTTCTATGATTCTATGAAAAGGGAGAGGGTATGGGAAGACAGATGGAAAACAGACTTTCCTTGGAAGAGGAGCAGGTGTTGACTCAATCCCAATATATAAATACCTCTCTGGGGAGACAGTTTTGGATATGAGATAATTTTATCCAGAAGGTGAAGACAAAGAGATGTATCACCTTAGGAGAAGACTGTCAGAAGTCTACTGATTCTACAGCAAGGAAGGTAATTCCCATTCTCGTGATTCCCATGTTGCTCCTGGATTGTACTAAAATTGGTTCATTTGGATGTGGGAAGCCACATACCTTGTTCTTTTTCAAGTTCATCTTAGTGCACTTTAGCACTAGATGAGCTAAAACTGTGGATAGAAAAGAGGAGGGAGAGCATTACTCAAAGGATGAAGCTCTTGACTACAGATTTGAAAGCAAATATATTTATGCAACTGAAGTGGTGAGAACACAAAAAGCAACTAAAGCAGAACTGCTGCTGTAGCCCATCCAAGACATGTGAGATGGGATTCAGCAAATTCAATTGACTCCTTGGTCATGCAAACTTCAGACCATCTCTGAGTGAAGAGGTCAATCATGCATGCTGTGGTGCTACTTATTACAGAATCACAGAATCATTCAGGTTGGAAAAGACCCTTGGGATCATCGAGTCCAATCATCAACCCTACTCTACAAAGTTCTCCCCTACACCATATCTGCCAATACCACATCCAAACGTCCCTTAAACACATCCAGGGATGGTGACTCAACCACCTCCCTGGGCAGCCTATTCCAGTGTCTGACTACTCTTTCTGTGATTTTTTTTTTCCTAATGTCCAGTCTAAACCTACCCTGTTGTAGTTTGAAGACATTCCCCCTTGTTCTATCACTAATTACCTGTGAGAAGAGACCAGCACCAACCTTTACTTCATTTTCATGCTGTAGCAAAGGAGGACAATCTAAAGCAAGTGAGGACTCCACGATGTTGGAAATCATTGGATGCCCTGGAACAAACTGAGATCAGGAAATGCAAGGACGACCCGTGAATCAAAGGGTATGAATCCAGTTTCCCAAATAAAAGGGTGATTATGTGAGCAGTTAAGGAGGGATTAGACTTGTAGGTGATAATAGTGAGCAGCTGGAAAAGGAAGCCATAAAGAGCCAGAAATAAAATAAAAGGCAGGTGGAAAAAAAAAGAACAGATGAGAGAGGCAGGATGGGAGTCATACCCCAATTAAAAATATGAAATTAAGTGCTCTGATGTACCTCATGTTCATAAAAAAAGTATGAGATGAGGCACCCTGTGAGGTGCTCGGACTCCAATTGATATCCTGGCTTCTTTCACATCTTCCTGGATTCAAATTGGGCAGGAGACTATTCCCTGGAGAAGGGATCTTAAGAGGTGTCTTTGTGATAAGTGCAGTCTTTGAAGTCTTACTGAAATGCCACTCCTGTTTCATAAGACTGTGGTTGGGTGGACAACCATTCTAGATGCCTCCAGAGTTTCCTTCAAAGATGACATTTCTTTCTTAGCCAACTTCTGCAGTAGCCTACTGGAATTTTGGGTAATCAGAATATTACTGTGTTGAGCTCTAGGGAAAAAGCCTAACAGATTTTGTCAAAAGCAATGAACATCCTGTTCCTGGAACTGCTTTTCACCTTTTCTGCATGCTAGTAGTGGGGATTGAACCAGGGGGCTTTACAGCTTCTACAGCTTTTACACTTATGGTTGCTTGAGCTACAGCCCATCATTGTCCTCAAATGAATCTTAGACCTAGTTCTAAGTCCTGTGGCTGACCTCCTTGTAGATCCATTGTGAAAGCTGACTCTTACAGGAAGGTTGAACTGCTCTGGCCTTTCAGCAAAGGTTTTCATTCTTGTATGACAATTCCATACATAAAATTCAGGAAAATTATTTACACATGCAGGTTGGACCCGTCTTTGCACTGGAAAACCAGACCTCTATTATTTCCACATAACTTTTACATGGAGTCCTTACATTTCACCACTCAGAAAAGTCTGCGTCTGAACATAACAGCACATGGTAGAAACAAAAGGGTAAAAGCAAGTTAACTTAGATTTGGTTTTGCTCTTCAGGATAAGAAGCTATCTCAAGGCCTTCATACTGATGCAAGACCTGATCTCTTTGCTCTAGCTCTTTTTTTCCCTCCTGCAAGAACCATCAGATTCATGTATGAAAACCCAAGTCATGTGTTTAGGACACAGAGAAGGCAAGGAAGTCCTGCACTTCCAGACCTACCTTGGGGGTTTTCAGAGCTATGACACCTATCAGGAGCCCAGTGAAGAGGAGGAGGCAGGATCATAGTAAGAGTTGCACCACTTCTTCACCACATATGCACAGGTCATCCTCCCATAAAGGCAGAAGGAAAGCCAGAATTGACCTCCCATCAGCAAGGATTTGGACAAGCGAGGCTGGGGTTTGGAAGATTTTGTGAATGTTTTGTACAGCAGAGCTGCTCCTCCTTGTTGCCAGTAAAGATCTCTTGCTTTTTACAGCTTCCTGACTTGTCTCATCTTCTGCATGACTTCTGCTGGAAAAGTTATGGACTACAGAACCACCAAACACCAGTACACTTGCTGTCTTCTCACATGCCGGTGAGTTGTTTGTTAACATTTTCCTGGTCATATCTTCCATTGATTTTTCTAGCTAGTGGCTACTTGCCAAGAGCACCTTTTTAATAGCTAAATAATGGAACTGTTGCAGTTGGAGCTGCCTCAAAATCTCAGTGAATTTTAAAAGGGGAATTTTAAGGCAATGGGGGATAATAATGTATCTCTTGAAGCCAGAGGAAAAATGTGGAATCTTGAAGTTACTACTACTTCTTCACACTGCAACCAATTCCTACAATGTTCTCTTAAACTAAACTGCAACTCCACATCTGTAACCAACCTTCTTGTCACTGTGATTGCCCAAGATAGAGTAGGAAATTGTGCAGTAAACTTCAACTTTATGGTTTGAAAGAAAATAATGTCAAGAGTGAGAGAGAGCTTGAAGTTGGAGAGACAGTGATGCCCTGTTCAGGTCTTCTGCTGGAAGCCTGGTGTATTTGGGATGGAGGAGATTGGCCCATTTCTTTTATGTGAAAAAAGGAACATGATCTCCAAGTAGGGACAATGGTACAGTGGTGCTGTTTTGGGATCTGAGAGATCACAGGTGACTTTGTGGCCATTCCAGTGACTTGCCAGTGTGAATCTAGGCTAATATAGAAGATGTGACAAGTCAGCTAAAGATACTATTCGTGCGGCTAACTTGCACCCGGTGGATAAGGGTCACCCATGACTCATGAAAGGTGTCTGTTCTGCTGGTCTGCTTCATTTCTTTTAAAAGAAAAGCAAATAGAAAAAAAAAAAAAAAAAAGGAAAAAAAATAAAAGAAAAGAAAAAAAGAAAAATGCAGCAAGGTTACTAAATTTCCAGGCTTCCAGTCTCTCATGACTTTTAAAGTTGTTCTCACCACTTTTCTTCCCCTTAAAATGTTCCAGGCAGACCTAGAAAGTGGTGGCTGAAAGGGTCCAGCAAGAAAGGCTGGGAGTGATTCAGTGTTGCAGTTTCCAGTTCAGATGTAAAAAGGTGTTTGACTTTTTAAGAGGGTACCTCTGCCTGTTTCCAGCTCCCTGCAGGAATCCAGGACTGAGGCTCCAAGCTGGCTTTCCTCTAGGTCTTGCACTATGACTAACATAGATTCAACAAACAGTATCTGCTCTCAGTTGTGTCTTTCCAGCTATTATGCTGAAATTAGTGTTATTCTTCTTGTTTTAAGCTTAGACTAACACTTAGTTCCAGCAGAAGTACTTGGCTTTTACCAGCTGATACTTGGTCATGTTTTGGACACCTTGTTCCTACTGACTGTGTCAAGAAGTAATTGTGTTCTGTTCCTGTGAGGTGCTTTTTTAGCTTATTTCTAAATGTGGATTTTGCTTTTTGCTATCCTGTTGGAGCTAAAATGAAGGCAGCAGAGAGCAGGAAGGAGGTAAATCGGTTTTGTTTTTATGTGAGCATTGCCTCAGTCTGTATAAAACAGAGCTTGATTTACCACTTGTCATAGAATCATAGAATCAGTTATGGAATCATAGAATAATTTTGTTTGGAAGAGACCGTTAAGATCATCAAGTCCAACTGTTAACATAACAATGCCAGGTCACAACTAAACCATGTCCCTCAACATCACATCTACATGGCTTTTAAACCTCCCCAGGGATGAGGACTTCACCACTTCTCAGGGTAGCCTTGGCCAGGCCTTGATAACCCTTTCAGGGAAGACATTTTTCCTCATGTCCAACCTAAACCTCTGCTGGTGCAATTTGAGGCCATTTCTTCTTATCCTGTCGCTTGTTCCTTGGGAGAAGAAACCAACCCCCACCTGGCTCCAACCTCCTTTCAGGGAGCTGTCAAGAGCAAGGTCTCCCCTGAGCCTTCTTTTCTCCAGCCAGTTGTTCAAACTCCAGGTCCCTCCAGCTGCTCCTCACAAGACTTGTTCTCTAGGCCGTTCACCAGCTTTGTTGCCTTTCTCTGGACACACTCCAGCCCCTCGATGTCCTCCTTGGAGTGAGTGGCTCAAAACTGAATCCAGGATTTAAGGTGCAGCCTCCCCAGTATGGATTCCAGGGAGATGATCCTTGCTCTAGTCCTGCTGGCCACACTAGTGCTGATACAAGCCAGGATGCTTTTGGCCTCCTTGGCCACCTGGGCACATGCTGGCTCATCTTTAGCCAGCTGTCAAACAATATCCCCAGATCCTTCTCCAGCAGGCACTTTCCAGCCGCTCTTCCCCAAGCCTGGAGGGTTGCAACATGTTGTTGTGACCCAAGTGAACGGTCAGATTACTATCAGTGCTACTACCTCCACTGGGTTTAATTTGTATTGTCCAGGTCTGTCTTCCCTCAGTGATGGATGCATGGGCTGCAACAATGCAACATGTTGCTTCCACCATCTCCCTAGCTCCTTTTGACATTTTGTAAGCAAAAAAAAGGAAGGAAAACAGTTACACAGTCCTCTGCAAGGATGAGTTGTCCAGTCTAAGCAGAGAAATACAAGAATTACAGTGAACAACCATCTGGTGCAAGGAGAAAGAGAATGATGCTTGAAGGGTGGTTTGGAGCAAAGCATGACTGTGAGAAATCAAAGCAGGGGCTAAAGGTCAGGTCTGAATAGCCATGAAACTGATCCCCCATTTTTCTCATGCTTCAACCACATGTTTCCAGTTTGACTCCCTGATGTATCTGGTGTAACTCTCACCCTGCAGCCTCAACTCTGCCAGTCCCTTCCAGTGGCCACAGCAAGCGAGGCAACTGTCAGCATACACACAGGCACATTAAAGTGAATAAAAACAGGTACATGCTCTTTTTTTGGTCGTTGAAAGGAGGAGTGCAGGGGAAAGCTCACAGGCTGTGAGCTGTGAGACCTTCGGAACAGGCAGCTTCATAGCTTTGGCACATGCTGAAGCCATTTTCCCCAGGCAATGCGGTAGACAGCACCTGATGGACTGGGACTTGCTCTCTTGGTTTGGTTTTATACTCAGTTTTTAAAATCATGGTAGGACTCGGGTAGGACACCTGGTTTCTCCACTGGGGAACTCTTAGATATGAACATCTGGAGAACCTGTCAGAGGGAATCTTGCTCCAGGTATGAAATTCGACTGTGATTGAGGTACATGGAGCAAATGGCATTTCGTTGTCTACTGGCTTAAGTGCTTCACTCCACTGCTTCCCCTCCACAACCCCCTGACCTGCAGCAAGTCTGGGAGTCACACAAAGCATATTGCTGTGAGCTTTTAAAATATCTGGCAGTGAGGGAAGTGTTGGGTGGAAGATAAAGCCAGAGGTACCTTTTCTTGTGGTGTGAGCCAAAGATTATTGCAGGTTTGGAGTTCTTGGGCAAGGATTTTGCAAGAGAATCTGTTTTGCAATTTTTTATTTTATCATTTCCTCTGTAGAGAACATGTTTAGCTGGCTCATTACAGCATTTACCAAGAATTTGTTCTAGGACAGGATTAATTAATTAGACTGTCAACATGCTGCTTTTCCACCACAGTTCTCTTTCGTGGTTTCCCTTGGGAAAAAGGCATCTGCCAGGGGAAAATGCATACACTGACAGGCAGGTTGCAGTCTCCTTTTCCTCAGAAACTACATTTATTTTAGGGATGAAAATATGTTTTCAATGCTTTTAGAAGGTCTTTAACTTAGAACTCTTTGGAAGTGGTTGCAGTTTGAGAAACTTGTGTATGCCAGCAGCAGATGTGATGTTGGTTACCTTTTGTTCTAACTTGGGAGGGGACCCAGGAAGATGAATGAAGAAAGTATTTGAGAGAAAACAGTAGAGGTCATGCAGCTTTGATCATCCTTTCAAGTGATGTGGCTGAGAATAAACTAAGGCACAGGAAAAAGCAACAGGCACCGTCTGGGAGAGAGAAGAGCATTGGGTCAGCTGGCAAGGCTATGATGGGGTTAACCAAGAAGTCATGAGAAGGGCAACATTCCTCTTTTCATGGGTCAGAGACAAAGCCAAATGCAGGACAGAGGAAGGCTGTGAATTTGCCTTCGGCCTTCAAGACAAACTTCCAATTTAGAGCAGTTGCAAGAAAACATGCACTGTAGTTCCCAGTAGGGCTGAATGGGCAGGAGCAGAGGTGAGGGACCACTAGCTGTGCCTGAAGGACAAGCTTACTGCACAGGACAGCATCTCTGACTTTTGGGGCAGGGTGTCCATGCCACATTTGCTTCTCTCTTTCTCTTTCCTAAACTTGAGTGTTTGAGAGTTGCTGCTCAAAAATGTTCTCCAGCTATTTGTCTTGACCTCAAGCTTTCCAGTGTGCCAAAGCAAGGGTCACATGTGTCAACTCCGCTTGACTCTGAGTGTGCACCAGCCAAGGAGGCACTTCAGGAGAATGGTATATTGCAGTCAAAACAGCATGAGGAAGTAGCAAAGCAAATTTTTGCCTTCTTGTGTGACTGCAGTTCAAGTCAGGCAGGGATTTTCCAAACCACTTCTTGCCAGGTTTCTGCATCTGGGTCCTTCTAAAAATCCCACTCCTAATGTGTCTGCTTTCACTCTCTATCTACAAACGGAAATGTCTTTTATCTTGAACTGAAGCTCTTTGCAGCTTCAAAATACTCTTATTCTGCATCTGGACAGTTCCCAACAATGTGGGTCCTCATCGGATCTGGGGCTTCCCTAATATTTTCTTACTATTATGTGCAACCAGGAGTGTACTTGTTTTCTTCAGCTGTTCTGAGGAGAGCATACAGCTCAGCAGTCTTGTGACTCATGGTCCTGCTTGCATTTGGATCTGATACCATGGATAAGTGGGGCTTTGAGGATACTGCCCATTTTAGGCTGTTGTTCTGGAGTGCCCTAAATGTGCTGTGGCTGTGCACATCTGTTGCGTGCAAGTCTGGATATGTTTTTGAGCCTGACAGATGCAGCTGTCCCTGTGATAAGGCCAGCAAAAGCTTGGAATTCTGCAACGAAAGGCTCAAAGTCACTAATTCTAATCCATCTAAACTTTGTGGAGGGGATAAAGGACATTTCAGAATTTCCTTGCACCAATGGTTAACCCTGCAGTGTTCAAACTTGCTGTTCTTCTCAAAATTTTCTCCTTAAAACAGGCCCTTGGCATGGTAACAGTGAATTGTAATTAGCATCACTGTTGCTGATACCTGGGTTTGTTAGTTTTTAGGTTTTTGTTGGCCATTGTTGTCTTTTTGCCATCCTTCCCCCTCCATTTTTCTTGCATCTGCTCACATGTCTTGGACTATGATCTCCCTAGGGCTGGGACTAATAGATGTGTTTGTATACCTCCTACCAGCATGGTCTAAGCTTCCAGGTATCACCAACTTTAGGTGGCAGATAATACTTATCTGTTAACCAGAGTATCGGGGAAGAAGGGAGGTGCAAGGGGATCTTTAAATGATTGTTGTTCTGCTGAGCTCCTCATACATATCTCTAGAAGCTAGGACATTTGTCAGGAAAGCTTTATTTAACCTAAAAGATCATCCAATTCTAGCCTTTACCCAAATATTCCACCCCTCTTTCACTGCACATTCTCTTTAACTCAGCTCTTATAAGTGTACTCCCTTGCCACATATGACTTGCATTAGCTCTGATGAGAACTATCCATGGAAATCTCCCACTCAGTGAACAGTGATGGTTCCTGGTTGACAAGCTAATCTCATCCATGTGGGGAGCTTTGTAATTAGGTGGCTTTATAGCTCAGCAAAATTAAAACTTGTTAATTAAAAAAAAAAATGTTTAATACCTTCACTGTGGACAGCAGGCCAAGCACATGTGAACGGCAACTACTGCAGAGGGTTGGGTGGCCCAGGAGAAACCTGTCAGTATAGACAGGTAGAATAGTTAAGGGAGGAAGATCATAGAGATGACATTCAGAAATGAACAGCATTATTGATGGCTTTTTTTAACAAGCTGAAAGGATTTAAGTATCTGTGTATGGCAAACCTCTTCCTTTATGGGTAGGTTTGCGCAGACTTGCATCTACTGCTGCATGAAGCAGCATAATGACTACCTGTGGTCCTTAGGGATGCTGTACTCAAGACTCAGGATGGGCTGGTAGACCCAGAATTGAAAGCAAGATTCTGATTCAGTAAGCATTGGCAAGACACTTTCCAGGATGAAAAACAAAACAAAACTAGAAGTGTTAAATATTACACAGAAGGCCACAGTTGCTGCTTTCTGTGGATTTTTTGTTCTTGATCACTTTGGGAAGTTGTAAATGACCATGTAAACAAGGAAGCAGAAACCACAGTGGGAGCTGTTCTAAGAATGAGTTGAGATGTCCTAGGCTCTGTATTGTTCACCTTTATCATTTCTGCAAACATCTGTGTATTCTCCTTTTTTTCTTACAGGTGAGGGATGCAGACTTGGAGCATTAGGCCAGCATTGTGGGGTTGGACTAGATGACCTTTAAAGGTCCCTTCCAACCTAAAACATTCTCTGATTCTATGAATTTAGTGGAATTCAGGTGTTCTAAACACAAAACATCACTCTGTTGGCAACTACTGCACAGCTACAGCCAATGCATGAAGTACCTTCCCAGATTCCTCCTGCATCTGAGTTTTGCTTTTTGGTGGCCTGGCAGTCACAACTGTTTGACAAGGTGAAGCAACGAAATGCTTAATTTACTCCCTTAACCAACAAAAAATGTGGAAAGTGGGTATTTCTGAGAAGAGTCACTGGGAAGTGTCTGGATAAAGATCCACTTCTTCCCCCAATTCTACCCAACGATGCTTGCTGAACAATACCTCTTCATCTGGGCATGCAGGTGGACTTAGCCAGGCCATGCCTTCCAGCTATTCCTGACACACTCAGCAGACATGCTCAGAGCTCAGCCATGCACAAGAACCAATATGCAATGATAGTATGCAGATGCCAAACTCCTACCAGGTCGGGAGCAAGAAAATGAAACAGAAGTGCAGCCCAACTCTTACCAGAAGCTCATCAACACTTTTGTCTTTTGGAGCCAGTCTCTTTTCACAGAATCACAGAATGGTGGGAGTTGGAGGATGTCCGGAGCCCATCTAGTTCAACACTT